>JAJEJO010001861.1:160437-177268 GCA_020662805.1 Glaucomys volans
TCTTGCCTTTGGACCTACAACCACACTTCTGTTGGTGAAAACCAAAAATAACAACACCAAAATTTAAATGAAGCTGCATTGTACACACCTTTTTCATTTAGTAATTTATTTTTGTTGAGCTTTGTGAAGTGACTATCTTCAACAGATTGGAAATTTTTCGTTTTACCCCAAACACTGCACTGCACACCATGAGCTAAACTTTCAAAGCTACCATTTCACAAAAGGAAGTTAAAACTCAAAGAGATTCGTCTTGCTTCAGAGTCACATCACTCTGAAAAGTGATGAATCTCTTCACTCTTTCAGATCTCTTCTTGGTGTGCCTCCCACTGAGTCCTCCTTCGTCTCCTACAACCCCTGGGCCACCTATGTGTCCACACTGGGGAGATGCAGAACATCCCTAGTGGGAGATACAGAGCTGGGATTTGGACTCTGGCCCACCTGACTGCAAAACCATAACACCGTCCAATTTTCTGAATAAGGAAATTCCTCTCAGCCTTGTCAAAAATATCTGCTTACATCCAAGCTTCAAATTGCAGGGTGAATATGAACCATAGCTTCTCAGGTTGGCACTTCTACAAAACATCTTCAAGTCTCCCACTGGAGTGGGACCTCAACTCTGGAGATTAGTGTAGTTGCCAGTACCATTCATCCTTGAAAAATTACCCATTAGAATCCAGCTAGGAGTAATCTGGAGGTCTCATCTATTGTTTCCTGAACACAGGTTAACCTCCTCTGAAGAGTCTGGACAAAGGAGATTTGGTGTCACTAAGAAAATCCAGCAATGCTTTAGCCCCTATGCTAGATGCTGAGGTGTTTTTTTTTTATTTATTTTTTTAAATTGGTTCTTTTTAATTATACATGACAGTAGAACCCATTTTGATATAATTATACAGCTGGGAATATATCATTTTTTTTCACAATGTAGATTCACACGATTCATATAATCTTACATATACATAGGGTAATACTGTCTGTCTCAGTCTACTATCTTTCCTTCCCCCATCCCCTCCTGTCCCATTTTCCTCTACACCATTCATACTTACTCCATTCTTTTGTTGTCCCCACCCCCATGACCCCCCTCCACCCCATTATGTATCAGCACCCACTGATCAGAGAAAACATTTGGCCTTTGGATTTTTGGGTTTGGCTTATTTCACTTAGCATGATATTCTCCAACTCCACCCATTTACCAGATGCTGAGGTTTTAAAATCATGCTTAGGTCAACTAAAATCCAAGAGGCAGGCTGAAAACTTAACTGTTTATATATCAGAAGGGTCTCAATACTGGAGACATCCTAGCTTTCCCAAAAAGTCAACTGCAGTGGCCCCTCTCATTACCAAAAGTGAGCCAAGATTTCCCAATACTGAATCCCAGTTTACTTTTGCAATGCTTATTTTCCATCACTTCCCTCATATATCTGTGCCCAGTTTTCCCTGCAATGTTACCACCTACTTACCATGATCCAGTTTTCCCTCTATTTCTACCCATGTTATGTTCTCCTTTCCATCTTGTTGTACTGAATCTCAATCACCAATCTTCAAGACTTGTTTAATGCCCAATCCTCCATAGTCTTCCATAATTTCATAAGCAAAAGACATCTCTTCCACCTCTGAACTCACAAGGTCTCTCTCTGTACCTCTCCGAGGGCACTTCTCACTTTCTACTTTGTATTATGATTGTTTGGCACATATAGCCTCTTGTCTACTAGATAGAGGAGCAGTAGACTGGCGTCACCTCTTATCTTGCATTGACCCTAGCACAGAGCATTATAACTAATATATGCCCACTCACCAGTACAAGGACAGCTGATTAGCTGAAGGACTGAATTTAGATAAAGAAGAGACCAAGATTTATAATGATCAAAACAAGCCATAGAAGTCATTCAATTATCCATGTATTTATTCATTTGAAAAGTATTTATTAAATTCTTACTATATGCTGGACTCATAAGCATAAGGAATGCAAAATTGAAAAGACACTTACAGCCCAGTGAGGAGCCATATGTGAAAATAAACAATTATAATTCATTATGATAATTGTAATAAAAGTCTGTACAAGGTGCAGTGGAAAAAATAGTCCTACTCAAAGCAAGTTAGAGTCTACCTTGCAGACAGGAAGGAGAAAGAGGTAAAGGACACATGCTTCCCTTTAAGGGAATTTCTCAGAAGTTCCCACATTACATTTTCACTTACATCTCATAGGTCAAAACTTAATAGCTACAAGGGAATACTAAGAAAAAAAATTTCTTGGTTGAGCTCCATGCTATAATTATGAAAAAGAATGCTAGTACGAATATCTGCCACAAGACACCGGGAAGTTGAATTAAGAGTACAAGGAGTGAGAAGGGGTGCCTTCCTCCAAAAGCTTGTGAAATAAAGGGGGCATATCTGATGATAAAAAGAAACTCTGGGTCTATTGACTTATCTTTAATATGAGAAAGAACCAAAAGCTATTGGGTGATTAAAAATAAAGAAAGGAAAAAAATTGATAGTGCCAGGTTCTGGAGAACATGGGAAAAGTTTAATCTAAAACAGAGGGGAGGCCATCACAGATGAACAAGAAGTTCAAGAAGAACAAGAAGTCATCTCAGTCTTCTAGGAAGGCCATAATAAAATTTCGCAGACTGGGTGGCTTAAATAACAGAAATTTGTTTCTTGTAGTTCTGGAGACTGAAAGTCCCAGATCAAGGAGTTGGCGGATCTAGGTTCTCCTGAGTCCTCCCTCATTGGCTTGTGGATGCCCACATTCTGGCTATGACTTCTCTTGGCCCTTCCTCTGTGTGCCCAATCCTTGGGGTCGCTTCCTCTTCTATAAGAACACCAGTCACTGGATTAGGGCCCCACCCTTAAAAACTCATTTAACCTGGTTTTCTCCTTTAAAATCCTATTTTCAGATGTCATCGTATTGGGAGTGGAGATTCACCATGTGAATTTGAGGGAACATAATTCAGTCCATAACAGGAGTAAAGGGCAGAAAGAATGTAAGGATGTGTGAGGAGATCAGGAAGCCTCCAAGTACTGGAGAGAAATCAAACATATGCTAAGACTTTCAGAGGTAAGGATGGGGGTCAGTTTAGATAGTTCCTGTAGAAAATTGGAGATGGAACAAATTAGAGGCACTTAAAGAATTAGTAGTGATAGAGGTCTAGCTATCATTGAAAAATCATACATATTGCTGGCTTCAGATCATTCATTTGTGTGACTCCTCCTAGTTTGCAGTCAGTACCCAATGGCTGCATGTAAAAACACACAAACCGGATTTTTTGACGCACCTTTGTCAAAATCAGTTAACCATAGAATTATTGCTATAACTTTATAGTATATTATCTAATAAGGAAATACATGCTCTCTACCCTTTTCCTTTTTTTCAAGATTATTGGCTACACTCATTCCTCTGCATTTCCACACACATTTAGGGATCAGGTTATATTTCTGCAGAAAAGACTGTGGGATTTGGACAGATTACATTCAATTTGTAGATTATCTGGAGTGCAATAATTTGAATTCACAATGTCCTCTATTTGCCAACAGCATAATTTTAAGCAGCTCTAAATCTCATTAAACCTGTCTTCTCATCTTTAAAATGGGAGTATTTATAATACTGCTTTTAACTTCAGAATCAGAAGACATATTTCCAACTTAGTTATTATTATCATACAATGATATTTCATTCGATGCCAAGCACTAGAGATAAAGAGTTATAAGCTGAAGAGTCTTCCACTCCTTGAGGAAGAGTGTGATTGCCTTGGGTCTTGAGATTTTATCGTTCCCAGTGAATGGGAGATAAGAAAGTAGCATTGAAGATGAGGGGGGATAGGAAACAGGATACTATTGGGAAGACGTGGGGGAGCCAAGGAGGACTGACTCTACCAGATGTCTAAAAAAAGAAAAACACACTTGTGGCTTTATATTCATTCAACCAATATGCTCATGATTTGTGAAAAAAGAAAAATCAGAAGAAATAGATTACTTCCCTTATCTCCCTCTGTTGTTGAGATTTGTTCTCTCTTGAAGACTTACATTCATTTTAACTTTATTTCACAGAGGAATGATGTCCCTATAGATTGATGTAGGGATGGGAAGGGAGGTGTTATGTGACTCAGATCCCAAAGAGAAGCCCTGTGTCCTAGCCATCCCAAGCATGATCCTCATGACAGCCATGCATTTTGACCCAATGGAATAATTGCTTGTCTTCTTTCCAAGCATTCTGCAGAGAATAGGAAAAACAGAAAGTCTTGAGCTTCTGCATGATTTTCTGGTGCAAGTGGCTGCCCTTATACGCTGAATCCCTTTGTTCCTGTCCCACTGGTTTGCAACTCCCAGTGTATCTGATTTTCAGGCTTCTAGTCCACAGTGTCCTGATGTTTCTAGTTTCCTACACCTCTGAGTCAGACAGCAGGATGGAGACAAGCTCATCACACTCTGGCCCAGGCTCCTGAACAAAGTGATTCCATGTGTAGAGGCCGTGCCTGATGTAGCCCACTGGCCATGAGTTGTTCCAACTCTGTAGGGAAACTGAAAGAATGCATCAACAGACTTGCCCAGGTATCGGAAACACATTTTCAAAATGTCAAGTGACCCTTGATGACCAGCCTGCGGATTAAATGCAGTGTTCCAGGGGTCCATGGAGGGGACAGGGGGAAGCCAAGTTTTCAGTGGTAATCACCTCTCCACTGAGTCAGAAAGCTCACTGCCAAGCTGGAGCAGCAGTAGAACATGTATGTAGTTTCCCAATCACAATGCTCTGCCAAGACTCTGTTTCAGATTTTCTATTCTCAGAGGATCAGCCTGGGAATTTGGAAGATCTTCACAGTAGTTTCTGGTGAGCTCCTCCTCCCTCTCCATTCTTACCACCTCACCCCCCCTGTTGGCCTTCACCATCTTAGCTGCATCAGCTTGCTTCCATCTTCATCGGTTCTTCCTGTTTTCACATCAACCTGCGCTCAATAACAGACCCACCTTCTATTAAGATTCATCTATCTTCCTTGAAGCCTGCATCTTAATTTGCTAGCAGTGTAGACATGATATTAAGCCAGGAATCAAGAACCTCAATCAACTGTTTGCTACCTAATCACAACCAGTTTATGGGGAGAAATATACAAAGTTAAAATAAATGCATGTTTTTTAATGATAGATGGGTGTGTTGACCCAATCAGTAGCATAGGCTAATCTTTAAACTGGCACACTTTCTGCTTAGGCTAAGTAAGACCTAGGTCCCCATCAAAATCAGACAAAGGAATATTTTTGGTGATTTTTTTTTGTCAGTTCTGGAGATTAAACCCAGGACCTTCACATGCTAGGCAAGTCCTCTGCCACTGAGCTATCCTCTCAGCCCTGTTTTTGACTTCTTTTCCCTTGACCTTTCCAGAGAGGTATGCCTCCCATAGTTACATGGAAAATGGTCTATAAAATTCACAAAAGATTGTTAATCTCAAGGGAGAAAGCTCAAAATAAGAAAGGGACCACATCAGATAGAAGCACACGTTTTTAACTCATCTTTGCATCTCATTAAATTTCCATGGCTTAGCAGGATGTCCAGAAAACCTGGTGACCAAGGCAACTAATTGGTAATCAAATTAGAATCGGCACATGAACACACTATCAAAACACGTACAGAGACAGCATCAGAATCAACAGACCATCTGAGTTAGGGCACACACAAAATGTCAAGGCCAGGACAAAACCAAAAATCCAGAGGAGAGAAAGAAACTGCCTTCAATAGGTTAAGAAATTGTCCAAGGCCCAAAATATGGGGAAATGGATAATTCCTAGGACTGACATGAAAAATCCTCAGTATGTTGTGAAGTTCTCTACTAACTGATCATTTATTTACTCAGTAGTTCAAACTCTCCTTTCAAAATCAACATACATATGACCTCCAGGGTAATTTATATCCCAATCCATTGATTCTTCACCTACTTCAACCATTCTTAATCATCTTACCCATTTCCTTCCACTGGAATGGCCACTCCAATTCTTTGTGCAAATGAGATTTCTTCCTCTGTTCAAACTTTACTCAAGACTCACTCTTCTAGGAACATTCTAGTGCAAAATCAGGCAGTGACAGAGTGACAGCCAATGGTTCTGGTCCTGCTTTTGTTTCTTTGTTCTAAGTCCTCTCTGCAACCCAAGCTAGATGGGTCCCTGCTGTCCTACTATGTGTCAGACATCTAAGAAAATTCACTTCTGATATGAAGGCTAATCTGTTCTTTGTAAAGGAGATTCAATGTCTGTCTACAATTAAACTGAGTTCTGTCCTTGTCATGGAGAGTTTTCTGCCCTGTACTGTCTAAATAACTTTCCTTTGAATGATGGTATATCCAAAGGTGCCTCATCAACTATTTTAAGAGGCCAACTTAAGGAGCATGACCCTTCGGCATCAGTATCCACTTCAGTAGGAGTTTTTAAAAATCTGTTTTAAATATTGAGGCTATGTGTATAATGTCAGTTAAAAACAAAGTTGGACATTCCTTTTAAAAGATTGGAAACTATTGTTCCATATATTTCTGCTTTTGCATGTTAACTGCAAAGACCCTTGCAAATGCTGGAAATGCACATACTGTTGGATTCACATTATATGAGAGGGTGCTCTGTTGTGCTGTGAGCCTCATAGGAAATGCCTTTATAAAACACACCTGCTGCTTAGGAAAATCGCCCTTGACATTTAGCAATTACCTTCTCCTGTCTGTCTCGAAATCCTATCTCCAAACACAACTAGGTCCTATATCTTTTTGTACTCATAGAGGACCGTGTCCTTATCAACAGTTGCATTATTTTCTAAAGCTATCATAACAAAATGGCATACACTGGGTGAGTTAAACAACAGAAATTTATTTTCTCACAGTCTGGAGGCTGGAAGTCCAAGATCAAGGTCTTTGCTTCCTTCTGAGACCTCTCCTTGACTTGCAGAGGGTTGTCTCTGTGTGCTTATGTCCCCAGAGTCTCTTTGCCATATCAAAAATCCTTCGTCTTATGAGGACAGCAGGCAGATTGAGTTAACTGACCTCCCCTAATGATCACATTTTAACTTAATCACCTCTTTACAGGCCCTGTATAAAAATAAATAAATAAATAAGTCACGTTCTGAGTATTAGTGGTTTGGGATTCAATACACGAATATTTCGGGGATAGTATTCAAGCCTATAACCACAGGATGTGGCAATTACCTGTTCACATGATACCTCCAAGTCCATACCAATGCGTTTGTTAATAGTGTGCCTCCTGCCCCAGCATGGCGCCTGGCATAAAGTACACCTGAATGACTACGATAGACGTATGGGTGAATAGACATGACTGACACTGTTGTGGTCACAGAGGAGAGTTTTATTGATTTTCCCTGTTAGGTAAAAGAAAAAAATCTTCGACACTGAGCATTAACTTAATGACATATAAAAGTTGCTCAGAAGTTCATTATGAAGGCATCTTTGACCCAAAATTGAAGTTCCCCAAAGTTATGGCTAATGAGATTAAAACTGCCAACTAACTACCATGCCATGATACCCACTTAGTATGTTTCCACTCACACATGGAATGTAGTATACAAACTGTTTAAGCAGTTCACAGTTAAATGGAACAGGCAGGAGCTTGGGAATATAGGAGTGAGAACAAATGAAAAATTTAGTGAGAGGAACAGTAATTATTAGATGGATCAGCTGTTTTGCTGCCAAGTAGACAGCGTGAGATTAGAGAAATCAGAACTGTACATAGAAACCTCTGGATGGCAAGTGAAATATTCAGTCGATTTTCCCAGATGTTTGGTCTATATAAACCTCACTCTCCAGTATCTGAAAGCATCCTATAAAGAAGCGGAGGGCTTCGTCTTTCTCCTGTGTTTCTTTGTGTGTTCAGGTGCAGTCCAGCTTCTCATACCATTGCCTCCCGATAATTCCAAGACCTGAGAAACCGTGACTTGGTAGCACCAAATGATTTCAGCTGACAACAGGGCAAGATTTTATGTATCCTATGGCATTTCCAACATGTGCACAATAATATTACAAGCAGTAGTAAAAGATCTGGGACTAGACATGTGCCTGTCCATGAACTTTATTCCTCTGAATGTTTATCACCAAGTGCAAGGCTGAGATGGGAACAGATTGACACAAAGATAGGATCCTGTCATAAACTCTGCAAGGCATTTGTTTGTTTATTTGTTTGTTTGTTTGTTTAGAGAAACTTGGTTAAAAAACAAAAAAGAAAAGAAAGAGGGCTGGGGATATAGCTCAGTTGGTAGAGAGCTTGTCTTGCGTGCACAAGGCCCTGGGTTCAATCCCCAGCACCTCAAAAAAGAAAAAGAACATCTTCCCAAATTTACCATAACCAGTTTGCCTGGGACAAGGTGTTACTTTGGGCCATCAGGTAAAGAACAGGACATTACACAGCATGGCTTTCATCATTTCCTCCTCTGGAAACTAAACTTTTCACTGTGGTATCTTTGATGGTTATGGATGTGGGAATTTACAGGAGATTCTTTAAGTGACTGGAATTTTCAATTCAAGAGAACATAAAAGAGATGAACTATATTTCTTCTTTGGTGATAGTATTTCCTACCTACAAACTAGACCATCCCGGCTCATCTCAGGGTAGCCCTCTTTCCCAAATGGCAATACTGACTGATAAGAGATATGACAAGGAAAAGAATAGAGTACAATTGGACATATGAAGGGACATTAAACCAGGACCAAACAATCCCTAAAGAATATAGTAGATAAGCTAATACCTGAATCATAATAATGTTAGCTAGAATTTGAGTTTTATATTGCTTTATATATATTACCAGAATTAATAAATTAATAAACACTTTCCATATAAATACTTTGTTTAGAAATATACAGGTGCTTTATATATAAATACTTCATATATATTCCAGAATTAATAAATACTTTATTTTTGAGGTAGATACTACAATCTCTCCCCAGTTTACAAGAATCAAGCATAAATAGTGATGCAGCCTGCCCAAATTTTATATGGGTAGTATGTTTCAGAGCCTGATGTAAAACCAGATTAGCTTTGTCTCTTACGTCTGTGCTCCACCAAACAGTGGATGACCTAGTGGCACCTAGGTGGCAAGGAAGGGAAAGGGCTGAAATGGGCAAAGGTTCTTCTCCAAGATGTTATTAGGCTCACAAGGGAGAGTAGTTCCATATGGCTAAAAGACTGGAGAATAACGCAGATGATAAAATGTGAAGTTCCTATCGATTCTTTTAGGGAGTTGTGACTTTATTTGCAGAGTCATGTGAAACAATTTATTCTGAGAGCCCTTAAAGGGCTCGATTCAATGAGACCAACCTGGGAAGCTGGTTCTCATCCCAAATTGAGGAATGTTATAACAAATTTAGGAATGTTTGTTCTGTAGTTTGATGTGGTTCATCTATTTCCCATAACACAAAATGACCAAATAATTTATTCTAGATGGTAAAGTCTAATGAGTTTAAGTCTCATTCCCCTTAAAGGAGAACGTACCAGGAGACTTACCAAAGGGTCCAGGAGACCAGAGGTTGACTTATTGGCATCAGAAAACCTAAACTATCTGGCTTAGGAATGTGAGGTTGCCCAACCATTGCTTCTTGGATGAAGCTGTACCTGACCATTGAACATGGTCCAGGCTGCAGCTGATACATGGGGTATTTGTCTTCACAAAAATTCTCAATCCTACATTGAAGTCAAAGGTACCAACAACTGGAGAAGAATTATAGTAGAAAACAGCATGTGACAACATTCAGATTGCCCTTAGGCACTTTTTATTAGAAAAGCCAGGATAAAATTACTAAATTGACATCATCAGGCTAAGTGTGTTTTTCATCTTGCTTACAATTTTTTAATTTCACTTGGAAATTAATCACAATTCAAATGATCTGATTGCACTCTAGGCAAGTGTTTCTCTTAAAAATAAATAAAAGGGAGGCTGGGGATATAGCTCAATTGGTAGAGTGCCTGCCTTGCAAGCACAAGGGTCTGGGTTCAATCCCCAGCACTGCAAAAATAAACAAATAAATAAAGAAAAGGGTGTGAGTAGCTTTATTCTCAAGAAACACAAAGCCCAGCTTTCATTCAAAGCAGATGAGAATGAAAAGGGACAAGTGCTGCTGCTTCTGGGCACCCAGGTTCCTGCTCTCAGGGTATTATTCCACGCTCAGGTGAAACATGGAGATGCTGACTCTTTCTTACACCTTAGGAGTGTCAAACCTATAAACCAATCAATACATTTTTTAAAAAATTAAAAAAAATTTTTTTAGTTGTAGATAAGCACAATACCTTTTTTTTATTTTTATGTGGTGCTGAGGATGGAACCCAGTGCTCACAAGTGCTCCACCACTGAGCCACAACCCCAGGCCCCCATCAATACATTTTGAGCAAATGAAGCTGCACCTTCTATCCTCCTATTAAAACAGGCGCTTCCGTCTGTCCTCAGTCAACACACTCCCAGCTAACAGCTGCAGCTCTAGCTGCCTTCTGTCATTGCACTCTCATTGTCAAAATAACTATCATCTGGCTCTGCTGGATAAGGATAAAGGATCAGCATTTGATGCAGGGCTGTTTATTTACGGAATAACACTTCCTTATTATTACCTCCTTGCCAACACAGTCTGGAGATCTGGAGATGAAGAATAGGTGTCCTTTGATTTGCAGTGGAAATCATGGCCAGACCTACAGATTGAGTTTGACTGATAGACTCCTAAACTGTGGCTTCTACAGTTTCTGTTCCATTCTTTAGAAGTTGTTTGAGACCCTGGGTTTGAACAAACTTTGAAGTGTGAGCCAGAAACATGAGAACCTGTTGGTAGGTCTGCTCTCACAGAGGAGTGAGGATATGCCATGCTTTATCTGCAGGTCCCAGGGTGCCAAACAGTAGTGCCTATTTCCGGCTGTCTGATCTCTGCCCCTAGTCAAAGGCCTCTGTTTCTGGATGGTTGGCTGCCCTAGTTTATGCACACGTATTGTTGGTTTTCAAATCAGGAAGGATGGAGCTCATTCCTCAAAGAGAAGCTGAGGTCTGGGAAGAATGAGCGGCGGGCATGAAGTCAGACCAAGTGCTTAGGTCCCACCTTGAGCCGTATGCCAGGTGAAATAGTTGCCAGTCTTTTCTTTTTTTAATTTTTAAAATTTTTACAGAATGCATTTTGATTCACTGTACACAAATGGGGTACGCCTTTTCATTTCGCTGGTTGTGCAAGGTGTAGATTCACACCATTCATGTAATCATACGTGTACACAGGGTAATGATATCTGTCTCACTTCCACCATCTTTAGTCTTTTCATTTTTAATTATACTTGTCAACTTTGAATTTCACCTTGGGTCACCTGTGTGGGAAAAAAGAAGCCTGCGGAAGAAAGTGACCATGATAAAGAGTTTGGAAGTGGTGGGAGTCAGGCGTGGAATAGATGGTGTAGAATGGAATAAGGACAAGGCTACAGAACACAGAACAGAGTAAGTTGAAGAAAGAGGACATTAAGATGGATTGAAATGTATGACATGTTGAAATCCTAAACCCTGGCGCCTATGAATGTGACCTTATTTGGAAATACTGCCTTTGCAGACTTAAGTTAAAATGAGGCCATTAGGGAGGGCCCTGAGCTGTTATGACTGATGTCTTCATGAGAAGAGGAAAATATCATGTGATGAGAATACACCCGGGGAAATGCCCAGTGACCACAGACGCGGGGACTGCAGCGAGAAGCTG
Source organism: Glaucomys volans (assembly GCA_020662805.1). NCBI lineage: Eukaryota > Metazoa > Chordata > Mammalia > Rodentia > Sciuridae > Glaucomys > Glaucomys volans. The sequence continues at coordinate 172,116 of JAJEJO010001861.1, forward strand.
TAAGCCAAAGACTCAGAAGATACTCATCCACCCCAGGGAACTAGGAGGAGTCAAGGACAGTCGTCCCTACAGCCTTCCAAGGGAGTGTGGGTGGCCCTGTGGACACCTTGGCTTTGGACTTCAAGCCTTCAGAACTGTGAGATAACACATTTCAATGGTTTTAAGCCACACAGTTTGTGGTAGCTTCTATGGTAACTCTGGGAGACTAATCCAGGGATCATAAAGAGGAATGTGAACCTGAGGTCGCCTGACTTTATTCTGTGTGACATAGAATTAAGGTGCCTCTCTTGTCCACTCTAAGCCTCGTTTTTTTTTGGTTTGTTTGTTTGTTTGTTTGTTTGTTTTGGAATCCTCTTTACCCTTCTGAAAATCACAACCATCTTGATGGGTGCTATTTTCCAGCATCTCTCCACTTCTGGTACAGAGGTCTCTGAAGCTGAAGAAGATTTTCCTTGGCAGTTGCATCAATAGTCCAGGATTTAATCTGCCTAGTCCTGAAACTAGAGCTGATTTAGGATCATGAGACAAATCTCAATGCATCTTTACACTGTAGGTTCATCTTAATGATGTTCCATCCTCTTTAACCTGGGGTTTGTTGTCACCAGTAGAGCTGAAACCAACCACACTTGGAGAAGTTCTATTTCCCTGTGGCAACCATAGTGGTTGTTTATCATTTTGGGATCCGACATTCAACTTTTCACCCTTATTGTGGGACACATTGCATTGTGTGCATTTCTGCATCCAACCCCTCTCCCCAAAAGTCAAAGTAAAGAAAACCCACTTCTTGCCATTTTCCTGCCTGGGACCTAGCAAGCACAGGACAAGCAACCCAGGGGACTGGATGGTTGAAAGGCACTGCTTGTACTTTGGCACCTGTTGCAGCCTGGCCACACTGTTCCCCTAAGGGGGTCATTATGACACTTCTTCTTCCTTGGTTCTGACTTTCCTCCACCATACATAGTTCTCACTAAAATGTTCTTGTACATATCTTAAAATATATCTTTCTCACTAAGAGTGATTTCTAGGTGTGGAATTGCTGGATTCAAAATTATGATGACTCCTGCGGTTTCTGAATCATATCAGCAAATTGCTCTGAGGACAGATTGTCCCAGTTAACACTTCTGGGTGGAAAGCACTTTATTTTGTCAACTTCATAATAAATCTGTACTCTTATAAAATTGTAACGTGTGCATTTTTATTATAAATCTGTTTGCAAATCTACTTGTCAACTAGAAACCAACAAAGATAACTTTGAAACCAACATGTCCCTTGTTAGTTCTCCATAAAATTCTAATTCTTATTAGTCCTTTTTAGAAAATTGTGCATATTTTATTCATCACCATACTCCAACACCTGTACAACACCTAATACACAGTCAGATACATAATAAATATTTGAACAAATGAATATGAATTAATGAGGGACCAATCTAAAGAACAGAAAGCAATAAGTGAAAAATATTATCGGTGACCTTTTTTTCAAAATAGAAAATTCTTAATTCTCAAGGAATAAGGAGTGCACTATCAAGATTATGCCAGACAACCACTTATTTATTCTCTAATCTTTACAATTGTATGAGTGATCTATTAACAAAGTGCAAACAAAACAACAAACAACAGATACAAAAGTGAAAGTCTCCTTCCCATTCTATTCCTAAATCCCCGCCATATCTTCCCCAGAGGCCACTACTATCATAACCAAACAACATTTTTTAAATGGTATTAATTCACTAAGCTGCATTCTCCAAATCTTATCCATCAACGGACACCATTCCTATAGATAAAAGCATGCTTTGCAAAGCTTTCTGTGATTCCTCTTTGTACCCTTGGATGACAGTGCAGTGAGGAGGCTCCCTGGTGATGAATGTCATCTGGAGACCAACATCACTTCCCACCCTACCCTGGAGGGAGAAGCAAACATCTGTGAAGTGTCTGCCAGACAAGCATACATTTGTGTGTTACAAGGGTGACATCCCCTGGTGGATTGTCATCACTGCATGGACCAAGCCTTCCGAGATCTTTAGCAGAGAACTCCTTCACCTCAACACTGTACCACACATAGTGTCAACATGCATCCATGTGGGACTCCTAAATTTCCAAACTTAGTAACCAGCTTCACCTACTTTGACTCTCCAAAGAGCAGATATGATAAATACCAGGGGTAAATATGCTGCCTCAGCAATAAACCTGTGCCTCTGGGCACACATTCATTCATTTGTATCACAAATAATGCTAAGTGTGAACTACATGCCAGTCACCAAACGCCTCACACAGTACGGGGAAGAAAAACCAAGAAAGCAGAATCCCACCTTCAAGTGCATTTTAAAATTCAAGAAGAGGCGAGACACGAACAGATAATAATTAGCACGGTTATTCCTGATTTCATCTGTGCATTGTTTGACCTTGACATATTATGCCATTTGGCTCTCATAATTGGGGGATACTACAAAACCTATAATATTTTCAGCAAAATTTTACAGATAGAAAAACCAAGGTTCTGGAGACTAAATGACCTTAAATCACCATAACAAAAAATGTCTGAATCCCATTTGACTTGATTGCCAAATCCAAACATGAACACCACTCAATGCAATCCATCAGCTTTGCTCATAGATCAGGGCAAGGCATGCTATTTTCCCAGGTTTTCTAGTCTGCATCTGATTGTGTTCTAAAAGGATATATCTGTCCAAAAACCAGCAGAGTCAGCCAGAGGAACGAGAAGTTGTGCACCATTTGTGTACAATATGTCAAAACGCATTCTACTGTCATGTATAAATAATTTGGAAAAATTTAAAAATAAAAAAAATTCATCAGAGAACTTGATTCTTTTAAATTAGTCCCCCATAAAGCTAGTATCACATAGTAAGATTATAAGTATAGAGGAAAAGAAATTTTGGGAAAGTCATAAAATTTGGTAAAGCATTTATTTCTCTATATTTAGATTTTCTTAAGTTTCCTGCCAGCTCATCTATCAGCAGACTCCTGTGCCATCACCCCTAGGAAGCAAATGTCATTTTATCTGGAACTGCAGGGGACCAGTGTTGGAGAGCTAGGCTTTTTAAAACTTCAACCACTGCCAGCATGAGATTCAGTCACGGCATGACATTATGAAGCTGGAATCTGAGGCTACACCCTCCAATTACACACAGTATGACATCATACACACAGTGGTCATGAGCAGGGCTTCGGACTGGCCTCTTGGGTAGCACTTAAGTGAACACCATACAAAATGATCTAGGAGGCTAGCAGTTCCCCAACAGGGCTTCATTTGGGACAGGACTTGACCAGCAGAGGGATGTGTCTCTGGTCATTACCAAGCATTCTTTCACATTCAGCCATTTCCAAACTCTCTTCACAGAGTGGTGGATCAAATAGCAACTTTTAATTGATTAATCAAAAGCAGCTTAATTCTTATAAAACTGTTCATCCAAGCACAACTTTAATGCAGTTTTAGCACACAATGAAATGCTAGCTACAGTCTTCTGGTCTCTGATGATTTAATTTAAAAAACCGAGTTGGCCTGATTCTTTCTATTATATTCCATTTATAATACCAGTTTTCAAAGTAAATCACATGATAGATCAAGCACAGACTGTCAACTCTTTGCAAACGTGTGACTGTTTAAGGAAATATCATGCTTTTTAGTATACTACACTTGAGTGAGCAGGAGACCTTTGAGTGGTCAATGGAAAGCTCTGCTAAAACCTCATCGAGCACACTGAAATCTGCCATGTGTTTAAGATTCAATTAGGTTGATGGCATAGTTGCCTTTTGTATGCTCCAAGTTGAAACACTTTGGATATTTGACTCTACAAGCCAATTATGGTTGCTTTGGAATCTGACCAAAGTATTGAGTTTTGTTATTTTTAGAATACACGCATAGCAATTCATGCACAACATATGAGACTAAATAAACCAATGGGTTTTGTTGCACATTGAAAACACTACTAGTAGAAAATGAATTCTTTTCAAAAAAATTATTTTATTTGTTCTAATTAGTTGTACATGATAGCAGAATGCATTTATACAATTTGATAGATCATACATAAATAGAGTATAACCTCTCATTTCTGATTATATATATTGCAGGATCTCATCAGTCATGCAGTCATATATGTACATGAGGTAATAATGTCTGTTTCACTCTACTATCATTCCTTCCCCCATACCCCAAACCTTCCTTCACTCCCCTCTACTAATATAAAGTAACTCTAGTCTTCCCTATCACCCCCACCCCCTTAATGTGAATTAGCTTTCACATATCAGAGAAAACATTCAGCCTTTGTTTTTTTGGGTTTGGCTTATTTCACTTAGCATGATAATTCTCTAACTCCATCCATTTACCAGCAAATGCCAGAATTTCATTCTTCTTTAAAGCTGAGTAATGTTCCATCATATATATATACCACATTTTATTTATCCATTTATCTGTGAAAATGAATTCTTAAAAATAAAATAAATCATTGCCTGGCATAAGAAAGTTTGCATGAAGGAATTTAAACACCAGAATGTTAACCACACAAATACAAGGTATTGCTGAGTTTTGGCAAATGGACATTTCTGTGCAGAAATCCCATGCTTGCATAACAAACAAACAGCATCCTTCCAATCAAAATCACAATAAAAAGAAAATATACTGTATGAATAATGTTAAAACATCTATCAAAATTCATGTCTAAATACCTAAAATGCACTAAAAATTTGGGAACTTGGACAATAAAGGCCTGAAATAAATGGACATCTAATCCCAAAGAAAACCATCAAAAAGAAAAACCCAGAAAAACGATATAATGGAAAATTCCTCATTCAGATGAGGTAACACTTTGTGAGGTGTCCTTGTGGACCTGTTCAACAGGTGGGTGTCTAAGTCTCCCCTCTAGAGACTGAATATAAAACTGTTCACAAATGGTACAGATCTAAGTAGACCCTTATTGCTTAGTTCTGCAGAGAAAGATCCATACCAATAGGACTTGGAAATCCTTAATGGAACATAGTCATGTTCACATTGATTTAATTTTCTTTTAAATTTTTTCTTTTAGTTCATTGTACACAAATGGAGTACAACTATCATTTTTCTGGTTGTATCACATTGATTTATATAGCAGCATATATATATACATATGTATATATATATATATATATATATGTACATGA
>JAJEJO010001861.1:177368-229559 GCA_020662805.1 Glaucomys volans
ATATATATATATATATATATATATATATATATATATATGGGTTTTTTGTTTGTTTGTTTGTTTGTTTGTTTGTTTTTTGGTGCTGGGGATTGAACCCAGGGCCTTGTGCTTGACAGGCAAGCACTCTACCAACTGAGCTATATCCCCAGCCCAGCAGCTTCTTATTCTTGATAGAGGAAATGAAACTCACATTTATTGAGTTATCTAATCTAGGTCAAGCTTCAAATCTGTGTTTTTCTTATTCTTATAACAGATTTTCTTTTTTTTCCCTTTTACTTGTTCTTATTGGTTATACCTGACAAATTTTATTTCTAATAGAGGAAGTTGAAACTCCAAGAGTTGAAATAGCTCTTGTTGAGCTGATAAGTAGAAGAGCAGAACTAGAACACAAGTTTTTCTGACTCTATACCAATGAACACTTGCAGAGCACCATTTCGCTATTGCCAGCAACACTGTCCGGCCCATTGGCCTTAGCTTTGCTCAGATGCTCATGTGTCTGGAACCCTTTGATACTAGCTTTCTGCTGGACAGCCTGACTCAGTCGCCGAGATACTGGAATCCCAGAACTCTGTCACCTCTCCCAGACAAAGCCTTACATTGTATGTTATTTTACCCACAGGGAAAAATTCTCCGCCAGCTTCCCTCATAGACACTCCCTCTGTCCTCAGAGCTGCTCACACAATCTTTTCTATGGGACTTTTGAAAAAATAAAAACAAAAACACAGGGAGTGATGCCACCAACTTCCCCTGAAGCCAGGAAGGCCAGAATCAGCTCCCTATTCAAATGGAGAAAAGGAAAGGGAAAAATACTACGAGAAAAAAGACTAAATTATACTCACAACATAGTGAACACTGCGCCGTGACCTGCTCAGATTTGCTCTTTAGGACCATGGCTTTAGTTGCAGCATGGAAATTAGGTGGAACACAAACAAATAGGAGGTTAGTGAGCAAGTCATTGCAGTAACCCAGGCAAGAGGAGATAGACGGCGCCACTAATGAAGGGCAGTGGCAGTGGTCATGCAGAGACAGGAATCATAACTGAAAAATAAAATCTGAAAGTGGGATTATGGCTAATTACTATCTACTCAAAGTTTCCCCTGTGCAGCCATCAAAAAGCAATATTTTTGTTCTTTGCTAAGTAAAAGCAAATCCAGATGGATGCAGTGAGGAGAAAGTTCATTCGAGAAAGATCCTTTCAGGTGGGAAAGGAGAAGGGACTGTCACAGCAGGGGATGTGAATGTTTGCAATAAGGGGAGCACTGTGGATCTAAGATCCATGGCAATCTCAAAGCCAGACTGAAGGGGTTTGTTTTACAGAGAGTCATAAACGGGGCCAGAAAAAACTGGGTGTGGAGAAGTGGCATGAGTGGGTGGCAGGATCAGACAGTAGAACAGAGCTGTCTGACCCTAAGGCTGGCTTATTTTCAGGAAGGGCTGGATGCTGGACTGAGAGAGGCAGAGTTCATGGACCCTCAGAAGAAGAAAAAGTGTGACTAACACGTATTTGGAACCATTGATAAGTGGAGACAAAAAGTTCAGCTAATTATTTATGAGGACAAGAATGGGAATTTGGAGATCCTATGCCTGCCCTTGCCAAAGGTAAACAAGGAAGACATTCATGAGTCTTATCTAACTCAAATGAAGAAAGGCAATTTTGGCAGAAAAGATACACAATGGGAAGATTTCTTACCATTTATTGTTCTCCAAGATGGGTTAAAATTCAACACTGTCAGACAGGAGTGTAGTTCAATGGCACAGTGCTTGACTCGTGTGCATGAGACCCTGAAATCCATTCCTAGCATCATCAAATCAATCAATCAAGCAATCTACACTGTCATCTTTTATCATGTTTGGTGGTGGCCCATCCAAGTAGTCAACTGATGGATGGAGACAAAGGTGAACAAACATCCCAACTCCACAATCAAACATAGGCTGTTGGGAAGAGACTCTGAACCACTTTGAACTAAGCCCATTAATTTTATTCACTCATTCACTCATTCATGCAAAAATATCTAATGACCCTTTACTGAGTGCCAAGAGCTCTCCGACACCATACAGATTCAGCCATGGAACAAACAAACTAAAAACCCACCCTCTTGGAGCTTTCTACATACTGGGAGAGCTAGTCAAACGAGCATGTAAGTACATAAGTTATATAATTGCTTTTCAAGAAGGGCTATAAATAAAATAAAATTAGGCTAAAAAAGATAGTGAAGAGTGAATGTACCTTGTTTTACATAGGATAGTCCAAGAAGGCCTCTCTGAGGAGAAATTTTAACAGAGACTTGGCTGGTGAGGAAGAGGAAGCCATTCAAAGTTATGAGGAAGAATATTCCAAAGCACCAGTGGGCTGCACAATTTGAAGAAGAGGATGAGGACCTGTGGGGCTGGAGTGGAGCAAGATGGAGAGGCATCAGAAAAGAGCTAAATGGAACAAGAACATGTCTTTCTTTTGTCCCTCCCTCCCTCCCTCCCTTCCTTCTCTCCTTCTTTCCTTACTTTCCCTGTATTTCTGCCTTCTTTTAAACATCACAATTGCACATTTTGTCTGGGGTGAAAAACATGAGATTCAGCCAGGTTTAGTGGATTTCCTAGGACCACACAAACAGTAAGGGCAGAACTGCATTCTGATGGTGGGTCAGTCTCATCATCACTAGAAGGAGCACCAGAAGGCAGATAGAACACGTTTAAGCAATTCCATTGACCTCACATCCCTGCCTGCGCTGCCTGGCCCAAGTCTTGAAATTCTCTTGAAATAGTCAACATGCCTTGTGGTGTGACTATAACTTGGGCTCTTGAATCCACTTTTCAGACTCCAGGCCACTTTTTTTTTTGCAGTGCTGGGGATTGAACCCAGTGTGTGGGGCTTGCAAGGCAGGCACTCTACCAACTAAGCTATATCCCCAGCCCTCTAAGCCACTTTTAAGGAACAAAACCTCATGGTAGAACTTTTAGCTCCTAAATCCTCTGCACTTCCACAAGACCCACCTCTGGTTCCCAGGGCTCTGCAGGATAGTGAAATGAGCAGCTCTTCTTCCCGCCTTTGAGATCCTTCCTCTGGGTTTCCAAACTTCCAACCCTCAAATGTCAACTCTCTAATTAATTATGACAGGGTTTTACAGGTAGGCTAAAGTGTTGATTAAATTGTTCAGATTTAAGAATACCAAGCATGTATTTACCTTCCAAAGAGGAACTGATTTTTAAAAATGGGGTTTCACTATCCTATCATCAAATTAAGATCTGGGAATTACTGACTGCAATCCAACCAACTTCTTCACAGCAAGATCTAAGTAGAAGCTTTTGTTAGTAGTAACCACTGTTCCAACCTCATTTCCCACTATTCACTCCACTGTTTTGTCCAAAACTGGGTACCCATCCTCATTTTGACACTTATCACTCGGCGGCCTGGGGCAAGCCACTAGTCCTGTTAGCCCAAGTCCCTCTTCTTGACTTTCTGCAGAAACCAGCACTGTATTAAGTGAGTTGGATTATATAAAGGTTCACACTCATAAGAGAAAATAGGGGTGAACTTGGAAAAGATGAAAGATCCATCAGACCACTGTGCATGTCAGGTGGAGGGAGAGAAGGAAGTGATGGGCAATGTTAGGAAGGTCCACAAGGCCATGGGACATCCTCAAGCCAAAGCTGCCTATCAGAGAAGTCCAGTGTCTCCCAGGAATAGGTCTGCCTTGGCCCCCCTGCTGTGCCCAGTCACACCTGACAGCAGCCCCCAAGAAGCATGGCCTTGGTATGAATCAATGTGCAGGGGGATTTAGAGCAGAGCTGAAGTTGGAGTTCTGAGGGGTACATTCGTAAGGCTTCAACACTGAAACTCTTCACATCTCAGGCTCCTTATCCTTAAAATAGGGATAAGGTAGTAGATAAATGGTAAGTCAGTAGTGTTAGCTTTCCATCACTGTGACCAAACCCCTGAGAAAAACAACAGATACAGAGTTGAACGATTTCTTGGGAAGGAGAAAAAGGTATTTTGAAGAGGAAAAAGAAGTTTCGATGACTTTAAGCATATTTGTTGTTCCTTTTTTCTTTTTCTCCTTCCCTTGAAAATTGGTTCAGGGATAACTATGTTCAGGGTACAAAAGATAAAAAAAAAAGAAAAAATATTGCAGCTATCACTTTTTGAGAATGTTTTATGTACCAAGCTCTTTAAATAGATTATTTTATTTAATCCTCACAGTAGCATCCCAAGAAGAATATTGTTAAGCCATTTTACCACTGAGAAATCCAAGAATCTGATAAATTAGACCATTTATTTAGGGTGTCACTGCTAGTAAGTGAAAGGGCTGGGGCTGAGTCCTAGGTGTGCCTGACTTTCCCAGCTGCATCTCTTATGTCCCTGAATGTCAAGTCACAAGCCTGCAGTCCCTACCTTCCAGCAAACCATGCAGCTACTTATCAAAGAAAACTCACAGTCCTCATGGAAAAGAAATCACTGGTTTTCTTTCAAAACACTGCATGTGTTACATCCTCTGCTGTTAAAGGACCTTGGCATTTGCCTAAGTAGGAGAACACTGAACCTATTTCTCTTACTCTGGATTATTCAAGAGGCAAATGGTTTCAATAATCTTATTGAAATAAGTGTACAAGGATGACTCTGAAACTCACTGCCTGCTGGGTCTTGGTTAAAGTCTGTCCCCCAGAGGCTCATGTGCTCGGAGCTTGGACCACTGTACAGGAGTGTTGAGATGGTAGAACATTTAAGAGGTGGGTCTCAGTGTAAGTCAATTAGATCAAGGGGAACCCACCCTTTTGAATGGATTAATTACTATCTCCTGGGAGTGGGTCAGGTCTGGTGGGAGTGGATTAGTTCCTGCAAGAACAGGTTGTTACATTTAAAAAAAAAGTGTGCCCAGCTATGCACAACTCTGTTGCTCACTTGCTCACACACATGCCCCTCCTACACATGGTTCCCTTTTTGTTTCTCTGCCATGTTGTGATGCAGCCAGGAGGTTCTCACCAGGACACTGGTGCCATGTCACTCAGACCTTCCAGCCAGCAAGAATTGTGAGCCAAATAAACCTATCATAAAGTACTTAGCCTCAACTATTTTGTAATAGCAACATAAACAGACTAAGATAATGCCTCTCAATCTTCGGTTATAAGGAGGAACAAGGTCCTCGGTAAAGGCCCTGTTGGGTCTCTAGACTGGCTTCTTCTCCAATGGCTTATTGTTTGACAAAGTGTATGTTAGGGAGTGCAGAGAAGATGAAAATCTTTGGGATTTGGGTGTGTTCAGAAAAACATATTTGAAGCAGAGCGTGGTAAAGAAACCAAGTCTGGCAGAGTGAGATTCTGAGTTTGTCATTGGGCTGGGTCTGAACATGGGACAACGCCTCTCACTGGCTTGCCAGTGTTCTGGGTTTCCAATCCCTGGATGCCTTCAGACAGTGAAACCCTGGTGGAAAAAGAGAGTGGGGGGAGAGGGAGGGAGACAGGAGGGAGGAAGGAAGAAAAGGAAGAGAGAAAACTCCCTTGGAACTTCACTGAGTACAAAGAACAAAAGAGGAACATTAAGGAGGATTAGAATTCATGTCTCCTACAGAGAAAGCCAGAATATGCCTCAACATTCAGAATGTATTACCAAAGTATAAACTTCTTAAATGAATATAAAGCTATGTGGGGAGAGGGGATGGGTTACAAAGAGAAGGGAAGATGGGCAGCAGCACTGCTCCAAGGAGGGACAGAATCACCCCTGCTAAGTAATTGCTATGGGGTTGTCTTCATGAGGCTGAAGTACATTTACACATACCAGTGGGCTCTCCTCCATTGAGAAACAGAGAACTATTAAAACTTCCCTCACTGGCATTTCAACAGCACCTTTGACAGTCTTCACAACAGTGTGTGACAATATTTTTAAAAAGTGACACAGATGAAACTGTCTCGAGCTGAGGAAACACTGTGTTTAAAATCTGACTCTGACCTGCAAGCCCATCCTTCTGCTCCTCAGCTTCTGCAAGTATAATGTGATTAATATAATAAACAAATACAATACCTACCTTAAAAGATTGTTACTAGGAGGAAAAAATATCCGATACAATAGCCATAACACAATTGGTATTTAACAGAACATTTGCATATTCATAAAGTGAAAGTGAGCAACTGTTTTTCTTTTTCTGACACAGTAAGTTTGAAGTATTGTCAACCAACTGGAACAACTGTCTAGTCGTTTGAAATGATCTAATTCATCTGTTGCCTTGACCTCGTTCTGACTCAGCCTACTAATTACTTTGCGTTCTTCCTTGATACTTCTTCTTTAAAGAAAAGGTTAAGTAAAAATAAGATAATTACACTTCAAAATTCCTTCTGGGTACATCACTAATGGTACCTTCTAATGCCTGTAGCTTTAGCAGCTTCCCAGAGGGGGAGATGTGGGCATCTTTAGCACCCTGTGCTCTTCATCAGCCTCATCCCCATCCCATTCCCTTCATCGCCCAATTACAACTGAGGACAACCTTGTACCCTGGTGTAGCTGGATTTTCTCACACCCTGCCCTGAAGGATTTGAAGTATGAGTCTGCGATGTGAGTAGACCAGCTTCTTTGCGGAATCCTGTCCTCAGGCCAGCAGACACAAATGAAGAAAAATCTCAGGAAACTGAAAGTGACATATCACACAGGAGAGCAAAAAATAATGTGCTATAGATTTGACATACCTGAGTCTGTTGTTTCTGGAGAGTCCTATGGTAGGCAGATCCATGAGAAGATGCTCGGGTCCTAATACCTGGAGCCTGTGAATATGTTGCCTTATAAAGCAAAAGGAACTTTGCAGACGTGATTAAATTAAAGATAGTAAGTGATCCTGGGTCCTCCAGGTGGCTCACTGTAATCACGGTCTTTATGAGTGAAGAAGAAGAGTCAGAAACACATATAAACTCTTGGCCTGAAGATTTGCAAACCTTTTCTAAACTAGTGTATAATTAACACTAAACTAGTTACATTTATGAAAAATTTCCACTAAAACTTTGCCAAGTACTTTTAAGTACCACAGATCAGAAAGGAAGGGAGGGAGGGAGGGAGGAAGGGAGGGAACGAAGGAAGAAGGAAAGGAAAGGAAAGGAAAGGAAAGGAAAGGAAAGGAAAGGAAAGGAAAGGAAAGGAAAGGAAAGGAAGGGAGGGAAGAGAGGGAGAGATTGAAAGATGGTTCCATTGGAAGATGTCTATCTGCTTAAAGATAGACAAAGGGGCCATGGGTGACAGACTTCTAGAGTCTCTAGTTTTAGTTTAGTAAAACTTTTTCCATTGCCATGACAAAACACCTGAGAAAACCAACTTGAAGAAGGAAAGATTTATTTTGGCTTATAGTATCTGAGGTTTTAGTCCATTGTTACTTGGCTCTTATTTCTGGGTCTTTAGTAAGGGAGAAAAACATGGTGGGGATGGCTTGGTAGAGGAAAACTGTCACTCATGGTGGCTGGGAAACAGAAACAGACTCATAATGAGGCTCCAATTATATTCACATGGAAAATCCCTGATCCTTAACACCTAATACTTGGTCACAGCCTATCTTCAGATACACGGTCACTCTTCAGAAAAACACTCCATTGGTGTGAGGTACAAAGAGAGAGGGCAGTTAGAATTGAAATATGCCAGACACAGACAGTGATTCTGTAATGTACAAATATAGTGTGCTCTCCATGTTCATCGTGTGGTGTGTCTCTACTTGGATGTCCTGAACCTCAAACAGGCTTGCAATTAAGCTCATCATCTCAGCTTTCTATGTCTTCCAGGTCTGCCTCCTATTCTTATTTTTATTCACCCATTTACCAAGCCTGGTAACCCTTCCCTATCTTACCCTATCCCATCTTTACCAAGAGAACATTTTGCTAGTCTAAAGAGGAAGAGGTACTTCCAGCAGAACTGTACCCAACCTATGACATGGAGCCAAGCTCAGCCTAGCTCAGATGAACCTTCACTTTCCTATCCACATGGAACAGAGAAAAGTTATTTGTGAAAAGCCATCAGTATTTTGTGTTAGTTTGCTATGAAACAGTAGTTAAAACATCATCTAAATCAGACTTAATTTTCTTCCATTTGAGCACAAGAAAAGACAAACTGAGTCTTTTTTTTTTTTTTTTTTTTTTGTAGTTGTAGATGGACGGCGTGACTTTATTTTATGTGGTGCTAAGGATCGAACCCAGTGGCTGAACACCTGCCAGGCAAGCACTCTGCCACTGAGCTACAGCCCCAGCCCATGAGTCATTATTAATATTACCTTGGCAACCTTCTTGGGAGTCTTAACATAGGATCCAGATCATTAACCTCTGGTTATCAGTCCACATGAATAATTGTCCATGAAAGCATTGTCCACCTCTACAAAGATGACTTTACTGCTTCAATGCCAAATTTGTAAACTGGAATCTTTATAAAGGTTGAAATCCTGGCTCCTAAGGTCCAACTTCCCTAGATGTGGCAGAGATTGACTAGCTCTAAATCCATTCCTCTTCCTCCTGGACACAAAGACCTCAACCTTTATCAGAGTTACATATAGTCATGTGTATCAATCAAGTTTCTCCAGTGAAACAGATCAATAGATTACATATAAAGAGATTTATGATAAGGAGTTAGTTCACACAAGTATGGAGGCTGCCTAGGTCCAAAATTCATATCTCAGAGTTCAAAGGTCAGAGAATGGTTATAGACTTGAAAGACTTGATGTCCATGGTTTAAAGCCATTAGGCAGGAAGAACCAAAGCTTCAACCAAGGAGAATTCTCTTACTTGGGGAAGGGTCAGCCTTTTTGTCTATTCAGGCCTTCAACTGATTGAGCAAGACCCACATCCATTATTGTTGAGGGTAATCTGCTTTACTTAGTCTACCCACTTAAATGTTAATCTGATTAAAAAAGAAAACTTCACAGAAGCACTCAGAATAAGGTTTGAAGAGATATCTGGGCACCCTGAGACTGTATGAAGTTAACACAAAATTAACCATCCTACCATGTCAATTCTAATCAATGGAATGTGGTGAAAATGAAATATACCACTTTCAGGCTCAGCTGATGAAAACATCTCCCAAAGGACCCCCTCATGATCTTCACCCAGGAAAACTGATTAGCATTATATTTCATGTTAGCTGTCAGTAATGCTCATTTGCTTTATGAATTTTTAAAAATTTTTCAAGTGCAAAAGATTAATTCCATATTCTTCCCAGGACTAAGGGGCTATCCTCGGCTATTCCAAGGTGCCCTCTGTCCTTCCCTACTCTAATGGAGATCTCTCTGGTGTCTGCACCTGCTACCACATACAAAAATAGATATACAGATCTGCATGGACAGAAAGCCTATGGTAAGAATTGGTAATCTATGATCATTTTTGGAAAGGGTGTTGTTTGCTGTGTGTGTTGATTCTTGGTTTGTATAAAGTAACTCAGAACTTCATAGTAGTGAATTAAAGAAAATTCAAGGCAGTGAAATGGTTCCATGGGGACAAGACATCCACCTACTCATGAGTAGGGTTGAAAGGACAACAGAGATGAGTCACCCTAAGTGGAGAAGCCGGGTTGGTGTCATCCAGGCAGAAGAAGAACGAAGGAACTCAGAAGGAGACAAGTATGTTAGTCACTGGGGAGACATTACATTCCTGATCCCAGATACCCTCTCAGTGTGGGGTGAAGACAGCCATTCTTAATGAGGAGATACACAAGCAATGCCCAGAAGGTTCCATAGACTGACCCTTCATGTCACAGGTACATTCAAGCAGCAGAGCATAGGAGAGGCTAATGCCAACAGAAAGCAACACCCTCATCAATGGGCCCTACTAATCTGCAAGTGACCCTGAGGTGTCCTCAGGAGGGGCAGACAGAGAAAAACAAGGCAAAAGCAGACTGTTTGATTACATTGCCTAGAACAGTTCATACTTTTTGATATTAAAATTTTTCAGTTTTTTCAGCTGAGAACCTATAATTAAAAGTCAAACAGGAAACAGTAGAAGGAAGAGTTCCAGAACTATACAGGCTGAGTTCACATCCCAGCTCCATCCCTTACCTCGGTGCAGCGCCGAACAAGTTATATGATCTGATCTCCATGTGCCTTACTTTCCTCATCTGGAAAGTGGGAACAATAATAGTTCCTACACTCATCAGACCAGTCGTGAGTTTTAAAAATTAGTACACTTATGCACAACCAGAAGAATTAGAAGTTATACTCCATTTATATGTAATGTGTCAAAATGCATTCTACTCATGTATAATTAATTAGAACAAATAAAAAATTCTTAAATTTTTAAAAAGTATACTTAAGGAACTTAGC
This sequence comes from Glaucomys volans, assembly GCA_020662805.1. Classification (NCBI taxonomy): domain Eukaryota; kingdom Metazoa; phylum Chordata; class Mammalia; order Rodentia; family Sciuridae; genus Glaucomys; species Glaucomys volans. The sequence continues at coordinate 187,631 of JAJEJO010001861.1, forward strand.
AGAGTACCTGACAGATAGTAAGCCCTCATTAACTATCAGGTGTTACATCATCATCACCATCACCATCATCATCATCAACCATTACCATCATCTCCATCACTCTCATCACCATCATTACCATCATCATCATCACTAACATCACCATCACCATCATCACCATCACTCTAATCACCTTTATCACCATCATCATCATCGCCATTATCACCGTCACCATCATCACCATCAACATCACCACTGCCATCACCTTTACCTTCAGGACACAGTGTGCAATATAATATCTCTTCCTAGGTTTGTGGGTCAGGGAGTCCACATGGATTAAAAGGAAACAAGATGAACTGACCAAAAAGACCTAGAAGGTAGCTCACATACTCTGGTCATCCTTAGCATAGGCCTGTATGACCATAGTCCCAGAATGATGTGAGGCAGGTGGGAACAAAATAAGTGAGTTGTGATGTACATGGAGAAGATGAAAAGAGGGTAGGCAGGAAGCAGGAGAGAGAAAGAAAGCACGGAGAATCAGTGGGGCTCTTGGATAACCTGTGATCTTCCAAATGGTTTTAAATGCCTTCATCCCTTGACTTCTGGCATTCACCCTTTCCAGGCCCTTCCTGGGTCCATATGTTCACAACTACTTTGCTGTTAGATCCCCAAACAGGGCTTGTCAATAACCCTACCTATTCTTTGTGCCATACATGTATTTTAATAAGGAATTATACTAAACCAGGCATGGGAGTGCATGCCTATAATCCCAGCAGCTCAGGAGTCTAAGGCAGGAGGATTGTAAGTTCAGAGCCAGCCTCAGCAAGAGCGAGGTGCTAAGCAACTCAGTGAGACCCTGTCTCTAAATAAAATACAAAATAGGGCCAGGTATGTGGCTCTGTGGTCAAGTGCCCCTAAGTTCAATCCCCAGTATCCCCCACAAAAAATAAGGAATTATACTAAAGGAATGAATATCGCTCACAACCCAGAGACTTTGCACCCCACAAATCACACCACTCTTCAGTTTCCTGTTGAAGTCTTACTGCTTAGCAGAAAAAAAAAAATTCACAGAGTATAAATGAGCTTGTAATTTTTACATCATCTTCTTCTTTGGTAATAAAGTACAAGATGTTCCTCAGCATGCTGAAAACTTCTAGATGATTATAGAGATTGAGGAGGGAATAGGAGCTGCGAGCTTGACTTTTCATAAACAAACCATTAAAACTCAGGTTGTTAAACTAAGAACTCACACATGAACAAGGGAAGCCTTCTTGATTAAAGTCCTGTTCCAAATGTCCAGTAAGACCCCAAACTTGCCTTCCTTATGCTTCAAGAAGCAACATTAAATTTTTTAAAAAGGAAAAAAGAAAGTGTGAGTCAAGTGTCCAGGTGTGGACAAGGGATGGCTCTTCTTCTCTTCCATGAATTCTCTTCCATCAATAGGTGGCTGCATGCCCTTGCGGTCTTTCAAGAAGTTCATGCACGTCTCTGAGATGTGGCTCTAGAAGAAAGGGATCCTCACATAGCTTTGACCACCACCACCAGCCAGCCACTGCTTTATTTATTGTAATTAAAGCTTCAATTATCCAGGAAGGGCCCAAGAACATTTTCTTTCCTCTAAAACGCCTCTTCTATGACCCGGGGGGGATTTAGAGGCCCCCCCAGGAATAAGTTTCTCCTCCATCTCAAATATTTTGCCACATGTGTTTGCTATGATTGGCTGAGCCTGTGGTGAGCATTCTTTAATTAGGGCAAGATTTAACCTCCTAAAAGAAGAGGTGTCTCATGTTTTCGGGCTTTGGCCATCTGGGATTGCCCTCCCAAACACAAACCAGTACAGCCTTGGTTCTGTTAGGGGAGCAGATTTCCATTCACATAAGAAGGGGGCAATTTTCATATTCTCCAGTGATATGTTGGCACAAATTTCTTTTTTCAAAACTCAGGACATCTGTTTTAGAATAAGGAGAAATGCCTGCTTCTTTATGACAATATATTTGTGCGTTTCCACATGACAAGATTTCATCATGGGTATATTTAGCTGTGATTTCTAATTCAGGACATTTAATTAAAATGTCAAATTAAATTACTCATCATAATTTTCACCCGAATGGGAATTCCCTCCAGAAACATTTGTATAATTGTCTCCCCTTGTTTCCTTTCTTCCCCCTCAGATTTATTTTCTCTGCTTTGCACACTCTCCTTGTTTTATATAACGGAGGTGTATCATATGCCCGCTTTTTAAATTTTTGCATTGTATGTAGCGGAATTTAAATCCTCAAAATTGATACTGGCTGAAGTATCTTATGCCATAGAGTAATTTAATAATCATAACAATTTATTGTTATATATAATAACATAGTGCTTACTCTGAGATAGGCACAATTCTAAGTTGTTTCCATTTTTTCCTAATTTTATCCTCAGAACAACCTTGTAAAAAAAGGTACTATAATGACCTGCACTTTACAAATGAGGACAGAAACACAGAGAGGGTAAATAGCTTTTTCCAGGCACACAGCAGAATCCATTTTCGAACATAGTATAACATTTAGGGATCCTTTAAATCACCCACCTGGGATGCCCCTCTGAATTCATATCATTTTACACCATTGCCACAAAGATATTTCGAATATATCAACATTATCTTGTCATTTCCTTGATGACAATCCCCCAACCCCACTGATCCAAATGTCCATGTGTTATACAACCTGTTCATTCATCTCATGATAAGTTTGCATAACTCTCCACAAAAGAATCATAAATTCTGCAAGGACAAAAATCATGCTTTACCGTATTATTTTTAAGTCTTTGTTTCTATTTATAGCAGCCTTTCTTAATTATTTAGTCTTCCTAACTCTTCAAAGCACTCCCTGGATCTGTACAATGAAAGAACAGAAGGGCTGGTGGGGGGCCTGTCAGGTATTGTTAGCTGAGCTCCACGGTGAGTGGAATGCCTGTCAGTTAGGTTGAGCTCCAATGAGAAGCACATGCATCTATTCCAACACTGAGGGATTATTTGGTTGGAAAACAAAATAACTTAAAAGATGCAGGGATAGTGTAAGACTGGGCATCCCAATGTCTCTCAGCAATCACCCCTTTCCAAAGACTACAAAACCCAGAAAGAACGTTAGAAACTAGGTCATTTAAACCCTGATAGTATCGACACAGAAGCTTCAGCCTATAGACGCAATGATTGCCTATTTCACCCAGCTGACTGGAGGCAGGACCAGTCTAGGGCGTGGTCCTCCTGCCCTCCCTCCAGTGCTCTTCCTGAGATGGTGCTCCAGGATCTTCAATCTGTGTGGCTTGTCTCAAAGTGCTGCCGTGGATTCTTGTGTCACTTAAGATTTCATTTTTTGGGGGATCTACCATGACCATTGACTATTCACACGGGGATGGGGTTAGGGAATTCATCAGTGTGCTGTTTTGATTTGTTGGGTTTTGTTTTGATTTTTACTTTATTTAGGAAAATTGCAGGGCTGGGGCTGTGGTTCAGAGGTAAAGGGCTTTCCTAGCACGTGTGAGGCATGGGGTTCGATCCTCAGCACCACATAAATATAAATAAATAAAATAAAGGTGTTGTGTCCATCCACAACTAAAAATATATTTGAAAGAAAAGAAAATTGCAAGCACATAGAGAAGAGAGTTTGATGGTAAACAGTTACCCACTTTCGTCCACCATCCATTCATCAGCTTGGATAATCTCACATCATCCCTACCCCCAGAACACTTCTTCTCCAGCTCCAGATGATTTTCAAGTAAATCCTAAACATGTTATTTCATCTGTAAATATTTCTGGACTCTAAGGACTCTTCTTTTAAAAGTCCCTGATTATTTCACTTCTTTTAAAAACAAGATCTAAATAAGGGCCTGTACTTGGCAATTTTTGAGTTTTTATTGCTCCTAATAAATTCTCCCTCCATCAGACTCTTTTTTTTTTTTTTTTTTTTTCTTCATTAAAAACAAAACAGAACCAGGTTGTGGTCCTTTGGAGTTTCCCAACAGCCTGGGTTTTGCTATTTACATCCCTTTCACATTTTCTCTGTGCCCTCCTCATGTGTTTATCTTGAGAAATATTTCAGACAGAAAAAACAAGATAGATGCTTCTTTCCCTTTATTTATTCCCTTCAAACAAAGAGGGGCTTCACTAACAACTCCCAAAGGTGACCACAAAGGATGTTGTATCTTTTGGCATCAAGATGAGTTCATGAATATAAGTTGTTGGATTGCTTTGATACGCTGCAACTATTTATCCTACAGATAGATTACACCCTCTTCTGCTGTAAGGGTCTTCTCAGGTGAGCCCAGGGTTGGTCTGATAGGACTCTTGTAGACTGTTTGTAATACTATCTTGCTTTCCAGAAAAATAAAACATTTCAGTCTTGCACATTTTCTGCCCCTGATGTGGAATCAACCAGTTTTCAAGTAACCCTGGTAACATTTTAAGGGGAAAATATATTTAGAAGACTTTTGTCTCAAGGAGTGTTCAGTATTACTGGGTTGGTTATTGTTTTAAAACTTTTCAATGAATGGAACTAGATAACACTTCCTTTCAAGATAAAACATATTACAAATACACATTTTTAACTCCAGTTCAAATAAAAGTCCCAGGGCATTTATGTAACTTTGTCAATCCCAATTTATGTCTTCCTAGTTACACAAAAAACTCCTTATTATAAATTACACCAACATAAATAACCCATTAAATTTATCCCATGGTTACATACACCTGAATCCATAATAATACCAACACTTCCAACCATGGCAAAATTATTGAAAACCTTTTAAGGTATCTTCCAATTATTTTTGTCCTTAGAGTACATCACACAAGGGATATAGATATAAATTGCTGAATTACAATATCACTTGAAATACATTTTATTTATATCTATTTTAATTATTTTGGTGTTGATTTTTTAATGTTTATAAGTATATAAAATATTCACATTTTCCAAAGATAAATCTATAGAACAAAACATATTCACATAAGTCTAAACTTATTTATAGTTCCAGCCACATTATTCCTCGAGATCCCTACTTGTTACATTGTTTTAAATTCAAGGTTCATCCTACCATATACTTAACTTGCCACATAGTTATTATTAGCAAATATATTGTGTTAGCTTTCTGTCACTGTGACAAGATACCTGAGATAAACAATTTTTAAGAAGGAGAAGCTTATTTTGGCTCACAGTTTCAGAGGTTTCAATCCAAGGTCACTTGGCCCTGTTGCTTTGAGCCTGTGGTGGCACAGCAGACCCTGGTGGAGGAGGGTGCTAACCTCACAGTGGCCAGGAAGAAAACAGAAAGAGAGACAGGAATGGGCTAGGGCCCTAATATGCCCTCCAAGGGCATACTCCCAGTGACCTAACTTCCTTGCACTAGGCCCTGCCTCTCATAGGATCCACCCCCTCCCAGAAGCACCCCAGGCTGGGGACCACATCTTTAACCTGGGCCTTTGGGGGACATTCCAGATACAAACTATAGCTTTCTACCTCTGGCACCCAAAGGCTCAGAACCATCTCCCATTACAATATGCATTCAGTCCATTTCAAAGAGACTCCAAAGACTTAATTCCAGCTCAGCTCAAAAGTCCAAGGCCAAAGTCTCCTCTGAGACTCAAGGCAAACACTTAGTTGTGAATTCCTGTTAAAGAGAGAGAGAAAAACTAACACATTTACAAAATGCAATGGCATGCAGTAAACACTCCTATTTCAAAAGGGAGGATTAGGGGCATAGAAAGGAGGGACTGGATCAAAGCAAGACTGAAACCCAGTAGGGAAAACATTAAATCTCAAATCCAGCATCGCAGGCACATGGTAGAATGCTGTGGTTTCCAAAGGGCTTGGGCAGCCCGACCACTGGACCTTGTTGGCTGTGCCCGACGTGGCTACTCTCTTAGGCTGCTCTGCTCACTGCCTGCAGCTTCCCTCAGCAGGTATCCCATGTTCCCAGCCATCTCTAACTTGTTGGGGTCTGCACAACAGCTTTGCCTTCACTCCCATAGCCTCATGCATTGCCCTCTGAGAGGCTGCTTGCAGGGACTCTGTTCTTGCCATGCCTGGCCTCCCAGGACCTTCCTTTGAAATTTCAGTGGAAACCTCCATGACCTTATAACTCTTCCATTCTGCATGCCTGCAAAACCAACCCCACATGAATTGATGACACTGTCCGCTGCCACTGTATGCTTTACAAGGGCCCGCTTAAATCATGGTTGCAGTGTCCTCTGAGTGCCACCTATGACGGCACACAGGAAAATGAATCCCAGCAACATGATTCCCTAGGTAACACTGTGTATGCAGGACACCCTTGGCCTGGCTCTTTTCAAATGGAAGTCTTTAAGATGAGTCTATGCTTTTATATTTCAGATCCAAACTATAGCATATATATGTACATGTATATATTTATATTTCTCCTTTTTCTTGTTTAAATGAAGCAAGTCTGAGAAAGCACAAGTAAAAATAGCATAAACAAGATAGAAAATCTCTTGTGTAAAATTGCACACGTGACCTGGCACAAGTGCTCTGCTCCAGAGTCCCCCAGCTCCTCCCTACTCATTGCTCTGACATTCTACAAGGAGAGTCCTCACGCTCTGGTCTAAAATGATGTTATCCATGTTCTAAGCAGCAAAGTGGCTGAAGAAAAGAGGCCAAGGGCATGCATCAACAATCTCTTTAAAAAGGTTCCTTTGAAAATGTCGCATGACACTTCACCACATACCACAGTGGCCAAAGTCACATAGCCATACTCACTACAAAGGGAAATCTTTCCTAACTCTGAGTGACCCTGTGTCCCCGTCAAAAAACCTTGATCCTTATGGAAAAAAGAGAGAAGGAATTTTAGAAAGGAAGTGTCAATTTCTCTTTCTACTTCAAATTGTTGTTGTATGGACAGCACATAGGGAAGATCTTCATAAATTATTTTATTGAATGTGAAATGTTATTAATCTCATTAACCATACTCTCCTTCTAATGAACACAAATAATGTCCTCAATATTACTGGTTCATAAAATAACCATTAATTTTTGCCTATTGATATTATAATTGGCAATTTACATAAACTCCTAAGTTCTAGGTTTTATTTATATCTTCTTAGTTTCCTAAGATGTTTATCAAATCACCTGCAAATAATGGTCATTTTGTTTCCTTATACAAATTATTTTCTTTATCTTGTTTTATTGAGCTAAACAGAACTTTGAGTACAATGTTATAGATGTGGTAAGAATGTCCTTTTGACATGTTCCTGAATTTGAAGTGAATACCTTTAATGTTTGACCATTGGGTATCATATCTGTTTGTTTACTTTCATTTTTTCTTTGCTTGATGGATATACATTTTAGGTTTAAGGAAGTTCCTCCCCATTCCAAAAGTTAGGCAATTCCTCTCTTTGAGATGATATTTTTGAAGGCATACTTTCAAGGAAAGCTTTATTATTATAAGTTGACTTAATACACACATGTTGGTTCATTAGCTATGACATAGTAATGCAAACTATGAACAGTAAGATAAACTAGTATTAGAGGATATAGGAACTTCTTGTGCTATATTTTCAAATTTTCTGTAAAGCTATGACTTCTAGAATTAAAAATCTATTTTTAAAATGTCTGAAAAAATTAAAAAATTATCAATTTAATTTTTCATGAATCTAACTGATTCTAAAATATATATAAAAGAACAGAGAATGAATAATATTCAAACCATTCATAAAGAAGAAAAAGCTGGAACAACTTGCCCTCCCAAAGAGCTTTATTCTAAAGCTTCATAGTAATTAGATGGTATGGGGTTACTATAAGGGTGCTGTAGGAAACAGATCTGCAATGGTGGGATCTTAATTTATGAAAGAGTTACTTCATAGTTCAGAGAAAGGAAGGATGAAACAGTAAGTAATGCTGAAATAACTTGTTATTCATACAGGGGAAAATGAGAAATGAATCAGTCACTCGTATTTGGTTTATCAACAGGTGTAAAGTATTATGTTTGGAGAAAGTAGCTTGGCAGTGTGCCTCAGAAGCCAAAAAATAAAAGTGTTTGCATCATTTGATGTTAATTCCTCTTCTAGTTACCAAAGAAGAATCCAGAGAGGTAATGTAGCAACGTGCATCATGGTGTTTCTTATAAACTCAAAAAATGTGACAATTTTTCATGGCAAAATGTCTTGTCGTGTCTTTTCCTACATGTGGCAAGTCATTAAGATTCTTTGGTGAGGAGTGTCCTGCACATATGAAGGCTAGAAAAGAGCTTGATCACAGAGACAGCTAATTTTTTATTGTATTTTGCAGGGCTAGGAATTGAACTACGGGCCTCACATATGACAGGCAAGCCTATAGCCCTAAGTTACGCCCCCAACCCCCTACATAATCAACTGTTGATTGTGTAGTTACAACACGGTAGGTTGTGTGTAGCTACAATGAGTTTGCATAAACAGACTCTGAAGTAGCCTTTATCTTCCCTGAGCTTCTGCATTCCCACCCCATGTGTCTCAGAGTAACATCCCCAGAATTTACAGCCATAGTCCATACATCCCTTTGGCCTGTCACCTATTCACATATTCTTTGTAAAAAAAAAAAAAAAAAATAGTGTACAAGGCCTCATTCCCTTGTGAAGATCCCTCTGAATTATGTAAATTAAACGTGTAAGTCGTTCTTTCATTAGTCAGTCTAGAAACTCACAGGGTTCCTAGATCCAGACAAAGGTCCCACATGAGAACAAAGTGAGGCAGAGAGGATCTGTCTCCTCTACAAAAGCTTATACAGTTATACCAATGTGTTTTAAAAGTCTTAAAAATTAATTTTCTTGATGCTATGATTCATCTTCTCAGAATCTACTACAAATTATGTGACACTATTTACTCTCAGATTTTTTAGCAGGGATATATCAGAATATTAATAGGGATTACTTTTCAATTCAAAGATTATCGGGCCACCATTTCATTTTTTCATACTCTTCAGTATATGTGAAAACCTCACCTAATCAGCAATAAAAATACAATCCATTAAAAAAGTGGGCCAGGGCTGGGGATATAGATCACTTGGTAGAGTGCCTGCCTTGCAAGCACAAGGCCCTGGGTTCAATCCCCAGCACTGCAAAATAAAAATAAATAAATAAATAAATAAATAAATAAATAAATGAAAGAAAAGAGATAAGAAAAGAAAAGAAAAAAGTGGGTCAAAAACGTTAATAAACATCTCACCAAAGAAGATAGGCAGATGTTAAATAAGCATCAGAAAAGATGCTCCACTTCACAGTAACTAACAAAATGTTAGTCACAGGAAGATCTCACTACACAGAATGGCCAAAATCAGGAACAATGACAACATCAAATGCTGGTGAGGATGTGGAATAACACAAATTTCATTCAGTACTGATGGGAATACAAAATGGTACAGTCACTTTGGAAAGTAGCAAGATGGTTTCTTATAAAATTAAATATCCATTTACCATACAATCCAACAATTGAGCTTCTTGATATTTTGCCCAAAGAAGTTGAAAAAGTTATATGTGGCTGATTTTTATTTATTTATTTACGTATTGCCAAGGTTAGCAATCCTCCTCAGCCTGAAATTACAGGCATGCACCACCTCACCCAGCTTATACCTAGCTGTTTTAGCCACTTTATTCACAATTGACAAAATTTGCAAGCAACTAAGATGTCCTGCAGTAGGACATCTACTCAGTAAACCCTGGTACATTCAGTGACATATTATTTAGTGCTGAAAAGAAATGAAGCATCAAGCCATGGAAAGACAAAGAGGAAACTTTCCATGCACATTACCAAGTGAAAGAAGCCAAACTGAAAAAGCTAATGTATGATGACAACAATAAAGATATTCTGGAAAAGACAAAACTATAGATAGTAAAGAGATCAGTGGTTGCCAGTGGTTGGGGAAGGAGGGATGGCAGCAGAGCACAGAGGATTCTTAGGGCACTGAAACCTTCCTAAATGATGCTAACGATGGTGGAAGCATGTCATTATCCAGTGTCCAAATTCACAGCACGCACACCACCCAAAGTGAACCCTAATGTAAATTATGAACTCTGGGTGATAATGTGTGTCAGTGACATTCGTTAATTGTTAACTATTGTACCTTTCTGGTGGGACAAGCTGAGAGTGTGAGGAGGTTGTGCATGTGTGGGGGCAGAGGTTATTTGAGAAAGCTCTATTTTCCCCTCAGTTTTGCTGTGAACTTAAAACTAACCCAAAAAGTCTATTAAAAATTATTGCATAAGAGAATGTATAATTTATAGAGATGTTATTGATTTTCTTAATCCATTCAATAAATATGCATTTAGGACCTACTCTGCCTAGACACTGAAGGACTTGTTGTTGAACAGGATTGACAAGACCCTGACTCAATCAGAGCTTACATTCAAGCAGAGCAGACAGAAAATAAACAAGAGAAAAAAAGCCCTGAGGGTTTGGATTGGGAGAGCAACAGGAAGAAAGGATTCAAGATGGTCTGAGCAACCAAGGATATGATGTCACTTGTTGAAGAGAAAGAAAGTGTTTCAAGTATTCTGAATTCATTAAGTGGTCATTGTCCAAGTAACACCTGTGAAATACCCAGAGGAAGGAAAAGTGTCATGGGGACAGGGCTGAAGAACACTGGGAAGAGCTGTTAGCTTCCCATTTCTCTCCAAGCCATAAAAAAGGAAAGCTTCATTATGAAAATTTTGGTTTATGAGTTATGCATTACTTACCAGAGAAAATGAATTTTGAAGGATTTCTAGCTTCCATAGTTCTTCACAGCTTTGCGTTTGAACTTCTTAGCCGGCTTGAGATGCTAAAGTAGGTGTGGAAGCTGTCTAGAGGCCTTTTAAAGGATCTCAGAACCAAATTCTTTTCACTATTCAACATTTTTCACAAGGGTTCCTAGCTTCCTCTGTGTACAATCATGACTTGCACCTCCATGATAGACCAGCCACCTTTTGTTCTGAAGGAAAGAAAATACTTCAAGAAATACTAAGAAATAAGAGGTCCTCTCCAAATGTCTTATCACATATCTCATACTCTTCTTGGTCAGTTATTAGCAGATTCATATGATGCTACTAAATGGCAACCTAAGTTATTGTGACTTATCAATACCAAATAGGCATCTTATATTTATGAATTTGTGTACCTGAGAAATAACCTACACTCCTTAAATTCAAATAGGGAAAATTTTTCAATAATATTCTATGTGCCAAAGTCATAAGAGGTTCTCCACAATTTGGTCCCTGCCATCTGCTCTCCCCCTGCCCCAGAATGTCCTTTTCCATCCCCATCTGGTCAGTAGTCACTGTCCTGTCTATTGATGACCATCTGTCACAGCATATTTAAGGGATACACTCATCTGATGGCCTCACTGATGCCTTCCCCCTCACCATTGCCAATTTAGGTGCAGTCATATCCATAGGGTCCCCTGTGTCCTTCCTTCTCTCCCAGCCACATCGAATAATCCATCAAAAATTATTGATTATTATTAAAAGACCAGGGCAGTGTGCTAGGGACTGAGGATACTGTGGTGAATAAAATAGTCTGTCTGAAACCCCCATGATGAGATGGACCTTTTATAGTTAATACTCCATGGTTTTTAATTACATGAACAAATACATTTATTTGCAAGCTAGATAGAATTATTGTCATCACACAGTCATTAAAAATTTACTTGTTGGGTATAATGTCCTCTTTAATTAGTTCAGTAAAGCAAAAAGAAGTCTCCAAAAGCTGAGAAAGGTCCATTGGCTCATTGACCCAGAATCTTGGAAAAATTTAACACAGCACTGAAAGTAATTAGACTATGAGAATATTAATTTTTCACAGAAGCACATTTCAAAGCACTGAAGCAGTTTTATTTTCAAATCCTAAATACGTTTTTTTTGTTTTGTTTCATTTTAGTATTCACCTTTCCCAATGGTGCTTAAGTGCAATGCTTTTATAATCAGTGCCTCGTTGTACACAAAGCCTGCAACTGAGAAATAAGAAAACTTGGGTTTCATGCATCACCATCATCTCAGAGCTCTGGAGGAAGCTCTTGGTATTTCTTAGCTTCCATTCCCTCACCTACAAACGTTCAAAGATATATCTCCTTCTGATTCAAAAGACTATTACGAGTTTTAATTTTGTAATCATAGATGCAGAAATCAAAACTTAAAATTGAAGAAAGGGATTTTGCTAGGAGTAGAATTCTAACACTGCCCCTAAAATAACAAATAATGACCCTACAAAGATGCACAAGTCCTAATCCCAGGACTTATGGATACGTTCCATTAAATGGCAAAAGGAATTTTGCAGATGTGATTAAGGATCTTGAGATGGCAAAGATTCCAGGTGGTGGCAAAGATTCCAGGTGGTGACAAAGATTCTGTCTTTCACCAACCTCTAGTTTGGGCTCCTCTGAGCCCTCAAGCCACAACCTACTGAGCCTTGGCGGTTCCTAAGAGCTCAGGGCCATGTCCCTGTGATGACTCCAGCCCCTCCTAAGATGCCTGTCTGAGAAATGCAAGACTGCCCAAGGGTTCACTGTGTGGTCCAGCCAGCTCCTAAAGATCAGGCTTCTGTTTCTGGTTCCTATGAGAGGGCAGGGCGTAACTCCAATAAGCACCAGTAAGAAAACCCAGATGGGTTTCACGCTGACCCACTGCCCTTCCCGCTCTTTGCAATTTTCACTTCCTGACCCTCAGTCGCCCACCGATCACCCTCGCTCCTCCCTTTAAAATGTTCTTTTGTACAACATTGGAGCAGAGCTCAGCTCTTTCCCCTTGTTCAGCAGTTACTAAATAAAATCCACTTTTGCCATTTTAACCAAAGCCAGCTGTGTTTATCTTTAACCACGAGCCCAACATAAAACCACAAGAGTCCTCCTACAAGGGAGGCAGGGAGGTCTACGAGAGAGAAAATGTGCTGACGGAAGTGGAGGCCAGAGTGAAGGGAACAGGAGGAAGGAATGCAGGTTGTCTCCAGAAAGGAGAACAGGGCAGCCAAAGGGTCTCCCCTAGAATTTCAGGAAGGACCGCCACTCTGCTGGCACTTGAGTTGATGTTTCAGGCCTGTTTCAGACGTCTGACCTCCAAAACTGTAATTCACTAAATTTGTTATTTTAAGCCACCAGATTTGTGGTAATTTGTTACAACTAATTACACCACTATCTGTGCTACATGAGTAGCCTGACAGAGCTGTATTGAATCCATATGACCACCCGCGAGAGGATTCAGTTGGTCATCCATGTGGTTTTTGGTGATTAATCACCCAAAGAAAAGAAGGTCATAAACATGGAGCCAGTAGACCCATGATTCAAAATCAGATGGCTTTTGGGGAAGCACGAAATGCCAGAGCCCTTACAAAAGACGGAGTAGAGCTATTTGACAAATACATAAAAGTGTTAAATTGTGATTATTTTCCTCAACACTTTTAACAAGTCTGGTTCATTTTTAATTCTTCTGTACTGAAACCAATTCCCTGCAGTTTTTGAGGGAAATTTCTGCCTGTATGATAATGCACTCATAATTAGTTCAACTCTAAGGCTCAGGATATCAAAGGTACACGTCACAGCTCCTCCATCAGCTTCTTATGAGACCTTCAAACAGCTTGCTGATGTTAGCTCACTGTGCTCACTCTGCCGGGACCCAGATGTGGTTTCCTTATTTTTCTTTTTAATTAGCATAAAATTACTATGCATATTTATGGTGTGTAGTGTGATATGTCGATACACATATACGATGTACCTGATCAAGTCAGGGTAATTAACATTTCCAGCTCCTAATCCTTCCTGTACATTCGGAGCCTATGAGCTCTGCTCTTCCAGCTCTTCACAAATCATAGGTGACTGTGACCTGCAGTCTTCGAACTACGCACTAGAACATGAGGCTGATATCTGATACCTAGCGTTCCTCTGTCCCCCACCCCTTTCTGTCATCAGACAGAGGCCCAAGAAGGTTCCTTCAGGAGGGTAAGAAGACCTCAATTTGTCCCTGGAAGGTTCACTATTGAAAAGAGTTCTAGGATGCATCAAAACCAAGGCACAAAGATTTAAGGACAGCAAAGGTAAATCAAAAGCAGAGTGTGCTACCTTAGTCTCTCAAAGAAGAGAAGATGAGACACTCCCAGGCTGGAGATCTCTGATTACGTATGATTTTCCTGGAAAGAAATGTGCAGTCTCAGGAAGGCTTCTTTAGAAATCAAATCCCATGACAATCTTTTTTTTTTTTTTTTTTTTTTTTGTAGGGGGGTACCAGGGATTGAACTCAGGGGCCCTTGATCACTGAGCCACATCCCCAGCCCTATTTTGTATTTTATTTAGAGACAGGGTCTCACTGAGTTGCTTAGTGCCACACTGTTGCTGAGGCTGGCTTTGAACTCACAATCCTCTTGCCTCAGCTCCCGAGTCATTGGGATTACAGGCGTGTGCCACCACACCTGACTCCGTGACAATATTTGATATCTGGGATTCAGGATGTTTCCTCTTGGTTAGGCAGTCTACCCATCAATCAGTTGTGGGTGCCTTTGTGTAAGTCTTTGAATCTGGGACATTAAATTGAGTATGTTTTTGTTCTAATTGATCTGGTACAAGCACATGCTAGAGGTTTTGTTCATTTAAGTAAAAGAACCAGCATGGCTGGTCATACTCATAGATCCTGGTCTTCAATTACTAAGGATCTCTTTTTCTCTCTTTCAGACAGCCCACCTGTTTCATTCCCAGACTTCAACAATTACTATTCTATTCTGTCCTACTTTGAGATTAACTTTATTAGCTTTCACATCTGAGAGAGATCATGTGGTATTTCTCTTTCCATGGCTGGCTTGACTTATGTAATAACGTGTCTTCCAGTTTTTATCCATTTTGTCCCAAATGCTATATAAGATTTTTTTTTTATGTTTGAATAAATCCCATTGTGTCTACAGTCATTAGTCAACGAGTATCTAAGCCAATTCCATATCTGGCTATGGTTAATGCTGGTACAATAAACATGGGAGTCCAGGTCACCAAATGTACTTTCTATTTGGTAATTAATTTTTCCTCTGTGGAGCTTAGAGGGGCTAAAAGCACTTGAATTTCCAAGCAATTTTTTGTTTGTTTGTCCTGATTTCTGAGAAGCAAAAATGTAATCACTTTCACCACTATTCCTTTCCTGTTCTCTAATTTAGTGTTTTGATAGATGTCCATAGTTAATATCTTCTTAGTTAATATTATTCAGAATATGCATCTGTTCCAAGTTTGCCCAGTCATTAAGATGGCCCAGAACCTTCCCATTAATTTAATATTTCTCTAGTATTCTTAAATATATCCTTCTTTTTACATGCCAAGGATTGAACTGAGGATCTTGTACCTGCTAAGTATATCCTCTACCACTGAGCTAAACCCCAGTCCCTGAAATGTATGCTTTATCATCTATAATAATACTACTGGTTGCTCACAAAACAATTTCCCCAAGACACCCTCAATACATACAGATTGTACTAATTTCTATTCCGTTGCACCCAGGGAAAATAACTGGGAAAAAAAATCACAATATTTTCAGATACTTCCCCATGTTGGTCTAGGTTCCGAGATATTAACAATTCTAATTGGATGAACACTTACAGCAAGGGAAATGAAAATTATATTTTTCTGGGAACTCCTATTTTGTCACCATTAAATCATACCATGAAATCGTTTCATATTGGAAAGATTCCATCTCTGTTGCATTGGTCCCATGGCTCTATCTGGGTATTTTCCTCAAACTATAAACATCCTTTAGCTTAGTTGAAATTTAAATTAATTCCTGCAGGAAAGTTAGTAAAAAAAAAAATTATTATGTTTCAACTGTAAGTTTGGAAGTGTCTTCCTTTATGGATTTTGTAATGGCAAAATTATATTGACTCTGCAAACAGCCCTTCTTTTTAACAGACATACATAATACACATGATGTAGGAAAAGGAAACCAACTACTGTCCACTGGTAATGAAGTAATGTCTCTAAAATTACCATCGACATTCCACCTTTGGTGAAAAGTCTTGCAAAAACAAATGCTAACTGAATAAATTCATTACTTCAATTTGTGGAGTTTTATTACTGGTATTTCCCCTCATGAATGCCTTCATGTTGATTAATTGAGGAATACAGTCTAAATTAATTAAAGAAGACAAAGCAAGAGAAAACAGAGCTGGTCAAGTTAATTAAGAAGCATTAGGTATAACAAGTCTCTGGGAGATTGTCTTTAAAGAAATATAAACTACTCTTCTATAAAGTCAAATTATTTTGATTCTCTGTGGTCAAAAGAATGGAGCATTGAATAAAAATTTATTCTTAATCATAGTTTACCAATATATTATATGTAAATTGCTAGTTTTATGTAAGAACTTTAAAAGCAGTGTTAAAATTAATTTTTTGACATTATATAGTATGGTTGACAACGATTAACTGTGTATATCAAATAGCTAGCAGAGAGAATTTTGAATGTTCCCAGTGCAAAGAAATGTTGTGGTGAGGTGGTGGATATACCAATTACCTTACTCTGATCATTACATATTGCATGTAGGTATTAGAATATCACACTGTGCCACATAAATATTCACAATTATTATGTGTCAATTGGAAATTTTTAAAATATTCACACAAGTTAAAGGGCATAGACTTATGCTTCAAGGAATGGCAGACTAAGTTTTCCACTTAAGACAACTAGAAAAACTGGATTAAAAAAAATTGCTTGGATACTACAGTAATGCAGCCATGTCAATGTTTATAGCAGCTCAATTCACAATAGCTAGATTGTGGAACCAATCTAGAAGCCCTTCAATAGATGAATGGAAAAAAAAACTGGTATACATACACAATGGAATATTACTCAGCCACAAAAGAGAATAAAATTATGACATTTGCAGATAAATGGATGGAGCTGGAGAATATCCTGCTAAGTGAAGTAAGCTCCAAAAAAACAAAGGCTGAATGATTTCTCTGTAAGTGGATGCTGATATATAATGGGGTGTGGGGGGAGAGTAAGGGAAGAATGGAGGAATTTTGGATTGTATAGAGGGAAATGGGGGTAGGGGAGGAGGCCCGGGGCAGGATTGGTGGTGGAATGAGATGGACATCATTACCCTATGTACATGTATGATTACACAAATGGTGTAACTCTACATTGTGTACAGCCAGAGAAATGAAAAGTTGTACTCCATTTGTATACAATAAAAATGCATTCCGCTGTCATGTATAACTAAATATAACAAAGAATTAAAAATAAAAAAACTGCTTGGCGTAGCTCCGTGATTCAGCTCTTGCTGTACCATCTAGCAGGTGTGAGGCCCTGGGTTCCATTCTAAGCACTGCAAACAAAATTCCCCCCTCCTTAAGGAAATTCACTGTTTATAAAATAGTAAAGAAGTATTGAAGCAAAGTCCAGAGGAAGACCCAGGACTGAGGAGGGAGTCTGAAGCTCAGGGTCACTTTTCCCCTGGAGATTTCCGCCAATCCTGGAGAATCCATTTGCCATTCCCAGAGAAGAAAGCTAAGGGTACAAACAGTGCTTTGACCAGATTCACAGGGCTTGAGGGACAGGAAATGAGATCAGAACCTGCCAAAAGTGTTTTGTGAATCTTCTTTCTTCACTTTCAGATAGAGAGAGTTGTACCCGAGGAGCAGAGGCAAGCTAGAGCTAGATGGCCTTCACAGAAACCGCAGAGCAGCTTCAAATTATCTTAATGCTTAAAACTGGAACCATACGAAGGAGCCAGAAAGAAGTCAAGGAGAATCCACTCTAGGGAAAGATTCAATTTCCCAAAAACTAATTGTTCCTAAAATTTTGCATCATTACCAGAATAACCCATCACACAAAGAGACCACATAACATGAATGAAAACCAGCAGGAAAACAGTGTGGGGGGGCTTCAGAGAGTGGAGTTACCTCCCATGGACTCAGTAAATGCAGGAAAGGAAAAAAGGAGTTTGATCTCAGGAGCTCTTCAGATAAGAAAGGGAATGGGGAATGGTTTACTGAAATTCCAAATTGTTGCTTCTGTAAATCTGGTAAATTATGAGTTAAAGTTACAGAATAAATCAGGAATGGTGGCACACATCTATAATCTCAGCAACTCAGGAGGCTAAGGCAGGAGGAGGGCAGGTTCAAGGTCAGCTTTGGCAACTTAGAGAGGCCCTAAGCAACTTAGCTAGACCCTGTCTCAAAATAAAAAAAAATTTTAAATGGATGGGGTAGCTGGGAATGTAACATGGAGTAAAGCATCCCTCAGTTAAATTCCTAGTACCAAAAACCAAAAACAAAACAAAAAAAAGTTACAGAATAAGACACATTATTTTAATATAATGTGGTTCATCTTAATGGTGCAAGAGCTACTGATCATATATCTAAAGAGGTTAATAATAACAACTACATAATTCGGGGATTATTAACACTGATAAATCAATCTTTTCTTAGGAGGAATTAATATAACACAGATTCTTAGCACAGCTAACGTGCTAAGAATCTGTGTTATATTAATTCCTCTTCACTTCATCTTTTAAGTTGTAATGTAGCAACTTTAGTTTAAGATAAACTTTGCTTTGATCACTAGTTTGTAATTTATTTCTAAGAATATGGAAAAGTCATCTTATTTTATTTTTTAAAATTTTAACTTTGAAGACTTGCCCAGTTGAGTTCCAGAGTTAACATTTTCATTAGTGACTGAGCCAATGAAATCAGAATCTCTGGGGACAGAGCTCACATTGTCAATATTTTGTCCTAAAGTACTGTATTTTAGGAAAATCCTTATTAAGAATTATGATTCTCTTCTTTACCTGAGTCCAAAATGACACTACAGTAATCAGTTGAATTTTGATTTTACTAATCTGGACTTTTATGTTTATAAACTATAGTTTATAGTTTTTAAATAAATACTTTATAATTTGAAAGGCTTATGTTATTAATAATATTTGTTATAAATTCTGTCCTAATGGCTCTATTAAGTCTATTTATCCAAGCTTGGGTTTGGCCACTTTTTTCATACTGCAAGCTTTCCTCATAAGTTAACAGAATTGCTGCATGACCCTGCAATTCCCCTCGTAAGTATGCATCCAAAATGTTGAAAATCTGGACAGGCACACACATGCTCACAGCCATGCAATACACAATAACCAAACCACCCAAACACCATTAAGGCATGATGGAGCAACAAATGACGATGCATACATACAGTGGAAGATTACTCAGGAAGGAAATTCAACACAAGCCACAGTGGAACAAACCTCAAAAACATTATGCTAAGAGAGAATCACAGCCTCTGAGACAGCAGTGCCCTGTGTTTCTCCTTTGCTAGCAAAGCAATAAACCTTCTTCTTTCTCTAAAAAACAAAACAAAACAAAATTACTTTAAGAAAAGAAGCTAAACACAAAATACCACATTTTGTATGATTACAGTCATATGATATATCCAAAACAGATAAAACCATGGAGGCAGAATGCAGATTGGTGGTTGCCAGGGGCAGGAATTGGAGGGAGACTGTTAATGGGGAAGGGTTTTTACTATGGACAGATAGAAATGACTATGGTTTGGAAATGAGTTCCCCAAAGTTCCCGTGTTAGTGCAGGAATATTCAGAGGTGAAATGATTGGATTATGAGATCTGCAACCTATCAGTCTATCCTAGTTTGAATGGACTAACTGGTGGTAACCATAGGCAGGTGGGTCACTGGGGGTGTGCCCTTGGAAGGGTTCATTTCCATTGCCGCCCCCCAGTTTCCTAGTTGCCATGACACCTTTCCTCCATGACACCCTTCCACCATGATGTTCTTCCTCACCTTGGGCCCATAGCAATGGAGTTGGTTGACCATGGACTAACCCTCTGAAACTATGGACCAAAGTAAACTTTCCTTTTTTAAGCTGTTCTTGTCAGGTATTTTGGTCACAGATGTGAGGGCTGACTAACACAAATATTTTGAAACTAGATAGAAGTAGTTGTTGCATAGAATTGTGAATATACTAAATTGCCACATTAATTGGTTAATTTTATTTTATGTGAATTTTAACCCCAGTAAACACTTTTTCAAGAAAAAGTGGTGTCTGATTTCCACTTTCATTTCTGGAAAAGATGGGGGTAGACATGCTTTCTCCATCCCTCCCATTAATAGAGCTAAAACCACCAGATGTTATCTGTACGACAAACTTAAGAAGACCCTGAAAGTTGGAGGGGGATAGTCAGACTGTGTAGGGATCTTGGTTCCTAATAAAAAACCATTCACTCCGTATATTTTACATTGTGTGGCTGAGAAGCCAGCAACTTTGAACCCCCAAAGGCATAGATGAAAAAAGTTCAAAGAAGTCTTTTCTCTCTTGCCAAAAGACCAGGAAAGGGGCAGCCGTCAAGACCTACACTCCTTGCCAATAACTGCCCTATTCCTGACAAACATTATGGAAAAAACTGCAACTCCTGCCCACACCAACAAAGGCCAAGTGGAGAGCCTGGATTGTCACCCCCACCCCACAGTGACCAGGAATTCTCCCCACCCCTACTGATGTGACGTCAAAGGGTGCACAACAGAGGATCAGGAGACTCACTACTGTGCAATGGTGAGAAGACCACCCCCTACGGTGTCAGTGAGGCCACGTGGGGAGCAGGTGGGAAACACCTCTCAGTGGAAGCCCAGTGGGCTGGAGCCCCTTCCTACTTTGTATGTCATTGTGGCTAAGTGGGGATTTCCACAACCATCTGGCAGTAATGAAGCAACCTTCCTCTTCCCCACCCAGAGCAGGGTCAAGGGACACCTGCCAGGACAGAAGACTGAGGTAAGACCCAGAGTCTCTAAATAAAATCAAAATGCCTAGCTCTCACACAGAAGTCACTTGCCACTGAGTGTGGTGTTGCACGCCTGTAATCCCAGCAGCTCAGGAGGCTGAGGCAGGAGGATCATGAGTTCAAAACCAGCCTCAGCAAGAGTGTTGCACTAAGCAACTCAGTGAGACCCTGTCTCTAAATAAAACACAAAGAAATAAGGCTGGGGATGTGGCTCAGTGGTTGAGTGCCCCTGAGTTCAATCCCTGGTACCAAAAACAAAACAACACAAAAACAAACAAAAAATGACTTGTCATTCCAAGAATCAGCAGTATCTTAATGCAAATCAGCAGACATCGAAGTCAGGGTGACAGAAGTGTTAGGGTTCTCTGGAGAGAATTTTACAGTAGCAAAATAAATAACCAAAAGGAAATGTTAGAACCGTAAATACAAGAACCTCAATTTAAAAGCCTAGTTGATGGGATCAACAAGAGAAGGGAAGGGACAGAAGAAAAAAAAATTCGAAAATTTGAAGGTAAAATAATGGAATTACCCGATCTGAACTACAGAGAAAATAGACTGACAAAAAAACAAATAAGGGTTTAAGGACCTGTAATAACATAACAGAAAATCTAATATTCATATCATTGGAGTTCTAGAAGGAAAGGAGAGAGAGGAAGGCGATGAAAAGCTATTTAAAAAAAAATGAAAATTTCCCAAACTTGGCAAAAGACAAACATATAGATTCAATAATTTGAGTGAACCTCAAGAGAATAATCTTAAAGATAACACAGAAGAACATTGTCAGGACCTATGCCTCAGTAAGAAGTGATTACACCTGCTACCAAAAACAGGACCCATAGAGGAAGTACTGAGCCAGGCATAGTGGTGCATGCTTGTAATCTCTGTGAGTTGGGAGGCAGAAGCAGGAGGATCATAAGTTTGAGGCCAGCCTCAGCAATTTAGCAAAGGCCCTAAGCAACTTGGCAAGGCCTTGTCTCAAAATAAAAAAGAAAAAGGGTTGAGAATGTAGCTCAGAGTGAAAGCACCTCTGGGTTCAATCCCCAGAACCAGAAGAAGGAGAAGAAAAAAGGAAGAAGGAAGAGGAAGAGAGGAATAAGAGGAGGAGGAGGAATGAGAAGGAGGAGGAAGAGGAGGAGGAGGGAGAAGAAAAAGGAAAAAAGAAGAAAGGAAGAACTAAATATATTTCAACAAGTGAACGGTCAAATAAATGGTGGTACATCTATACCATGGAATACTATGCAGCAATAAAATGAATAAACTACTGACATATACAATAGCTTCCAAGAATTTTTAGGGAACTATGCTGACTGGAAGAAAAACCAATCTCAAAAAATCATATGCTGAAGAAGAGTGGGGGACAGAAATAGGAAACACAGTGCAATGAATCTGCCATAGCTTTCCAATGTACATATATGGATCCACCACAATGAATCTCAACGTTGTGTACAACCACAAGACTGGGATCCTAATTAGAATAAGATAAAGTGTGTGCTTGTATAAATATATCAAAATAGATTCTACTGTCATGTTTAGCTAAAAAAACAAATTTTAAAAAGCCATATACTACGTGATTTATATAACCTTCTTGCAATAACATAATTATAGAGATGGAAAACTGGTGGTTAGATAAGGTAGGGAAATGGGGTGGGTGTGGCATGAGGAGATACTTGGGATGATGGAATATTCCTGTATTTCTGTACAAAGTGACATAGTACCAGAGGGACACAGTGTCCCAAGGTTAATCTTCTGGTCTTGCATGTTGTGCTGTAGTTCCATGTCATGTAAACATAGGGAGAAAATAGCTCAAGAGTGACCCGGGCTCCGTGGACCATCTCCATGACTTCCTCTGAATCTGTAATTATTTCAAAAAAGTGGTGACCGTAATTTAACAGTCATTAAATGTGGAAGAGTTTGTCGTAATCACACTCTTTAATGATTTAGCACAGCCCTCTGGGGCATTTAGTTGAAATTTGAGTGAATTGCCACTAGATGACACCATTGATTGCACAACCAAACCATCGCTTAGTCCCTGAGGGTTTGCATGAAATGTTTTCAGACCTCCATGGTTTTCAAAAACATGTTATTAAATATATATATCATATGTATATACATATATGTTTAAGTGTACATAAATTATATGAGACTTATAATCACACAAAATTTTATTCTCTGTTGATTTTAGGAATTTAAATGCTTCAGGCCTCATTAAATTCTATCTTAAAATGTAGAACTTTTTTAAAATACTTGATCTCACTAGAAAAGGGTTTTGGGGGAAACTTCTAAGTATTTCCTTGGAGGCGTTAAAGTGTCTTTCTGGTTATGATTTTTAAGATTGTGGGTAGTTGAAATACCACTGAAGAACCCTGAAAGCTGTGGATGCTGAGCGATGTAGCAAAGCCAGCTACAAACCAACTTGAGATCCGAAGGTATCTGCATGGATCTTCTCTGTTTTCTTGTATCAATCTTTTTTTTTTTCTGTATTTAATGACTTTTTAATTGGTGCATCATTAGATATAAAAGTGGGACTCAATTTTGTATATTCATCATGCACAGAACATGTGCCTCTAGATGATTTCATTCCCCACGCCACCTCTTACCCTTCCCACCACTACCCCTTCCTCTCATCCACTGCTCTCCCTTCCACTTCACTGAGATCCCCTTTTTATTCCCTTTTCTTCTCTACCTTCCACATGTGAGAGAAAACATACGACCCTTGACTTTCTGAGTCTGGTTTATTTCACCTAGCATGATGTTGTCTACTCTATTTACCAGCAAATGGTATAATTTCACTCTTCTTTATGGTTGAAAGAACTCCATTGTGTATATAGACCACATTTTCTTTCATCTGTAGGCAGATGCCCAGGTTCCTTCCATAACTTAGCTATCGTGAATTGTGCTGCTATAAACAGTGCTATGCACGGATCACTATAGTACGCTGGCTTTAATTCTTCAGGATAAATACTGAGGTCATGTCCATGCCTTTTCTTCTGACATGCTTTTGTCTTTTGTCTCCATACTGATTTCCATACTACTTGTACTGATTTGCAGCCCTACCAACAGTGTATAAGTGTTCCTTTCCCACCTGCCTTTTTTATTATTTGTGTTTTTAAAAATTGCCATTCTAACTGGAGTGAGATGAAATCTCAGTGAAGTTTTAATTTGCATTTCTCTGATTGTTAGAGACATTGAACTTTTTTCATGTATTTGTTGGACATTCATAATTCTTCTTTTGAGAAATGTCTACTTAGTCCATTCACAAAAATTCCATTTTTTATTGGATTCTTTGTTTTTGTTGTTGCTGTTGTTGTTGTTGTTTAAGGGTGTTAAGTGTTTGGAGTTCTTTGTATATTCTGGATGTTTGTGATGTTTTTTGTTTCTTAAGACCATCAACAGAGGAGTGGATAAAGTAAATGTACATATACTACATTTATATATATACATACATATATATATAGAATTATTTTAGCCATGAAATTATGTCATTGTAGGAAAATGGATGGAACTTGAGACCATTATGTTAAGTAAAATAAGTCAAACTCAGAGGGCCAAGGACTTTATATTTTTTCTCGTATGTTGAAGCAAGAGAGGAAAAATGAAGGGAAAGGTGGTGGTGGTGGGGGGGGCGTGATCAAATGAAAAGCAAAAGGAGATCAATAGAGAAAAGGAACCAGGAGTTGGAAGGAGGGGTGGGATAGGGGAAGTGATATTGGCCAAATGATATGGTTATATATTTTGTACACATATAGCTATGTCATCACAAATCCCAACATTATATACAACTATGATGCACCAATTAAAAAAAAATGTGGAGGGGAAAAAACAAAACAAAACAAAACCTTGCTGGTCTAAGACATTGCCCCTCGAAGAGACGGTAAAGGGCTCACTTCCATGTGCAAACCAAGAACTCCCAGGCACCAGGGAATTAGAGACACCATGATAACCCTACACAGCAGGAATTATTCAAACTAGCCCAGTGCTGAAGTGTTTACTCTGCTGGGCCTTGAATTTCCTGGGAAAGGATCTGGCCCAGACTTTCCCCTCATTCTTGCCTCTTCCTTTTGTGAAAGAAATTTATATCTATAAAGGAAATCTACATAAGCAAGAGTGTCTGTTTCAGGTAGAGGGCTGCTCCTAGAAACTTCATGCCTGTGGCACCTTTTGTCTTCATATGGAGACATTTCTCTCCTCCTCCTCTCATAGCTTCCCACCCCAAAAGCCCCCAACCCCTATTTCTTTCTGTAACTCAGGATCCTATATAAGCCTCAGAGTGAAATCCCTCATTGAGTCTCAAACCTCCATGACATGCCTCTTTGTTACTGAACCAGGCCCATTTGCCTGACAAGTGGTTTTGCCAATCACTGAAGTCACGGATTTTGCAAAAGAGTTTATTCATAAGGTAGTCAAGTGCACGGAGTAGAAGCTCCCAGACTCAAATCCGCAAGGATAGGGTTTAGGGTTATAATCAAATACAGTGGTTTTGCATCTTGGTGGGTGCAAAGCCAATAAGCACACAAGGAGATAAAAGAGTGAAAAGAGGCTTACTACTTGCAGCAAGTAAGAATACTAGAGTTATTTGCAGAGACATGTTCTCCCCAAACAGAAAATGTGAGGATTTTACTGGAATTCATATAGGAAAACACATAGGGGTGGGCACATTCCTGAGCCTGTTCAGTTGAAGGTGTACATTTCTGAGCATGCTCAGTTGAAGGTCATAGATCATATGTTCAAAAAGGAATAGCAGATATGAATGCTTTGGAATTTAATATTATATAATGAGCAAAGTTTATGCTAGATTTCCTGAAAGAGTGAGTGACTTGGTGACTTTTTCTGGTTCCTCACAGACTTCTCCCAAGAATTTTAGCTGAAACAAAAAGAAATAAAAACTTTGAAGGTGTGTTAGAGTTTTAAAGGGTGGGCAAATTCCTCCTATATGTGTAGGACTTGCTCTTAAGGGAGTCTGCCTCACTTAGCAGCTAACATGCGTATTTATGGGATGAAGAAACCAGGTGTTCTGAGGTATGGGGAAAGTTATTGGCTATAAGAAAAGGTGAAGAAGTTGGTGGTCTGCACAAATTTCACAGCCATGCATAGGATCCATGTTCCGAAAATGGCCGCATTAGCATGAGCTTGGTATAACAGGGCTTCAAGGCTGCTTTTGCCAAAAGCACTGATTCTTCACTTGGGCCAGCAAACAGAACGAAGGCTTCACATCTCTGCCTTCATACTGCATCTTTTTCCTTAGCTCTCTTAAAGTTAGGGTCAGGTTCCTGCTGAACACAGACATGTTATTCATTTAAAAACTGTCTAAAATAGATAATACAAGGTCGATTGGCTCCAAATTTACCTAATATCTGTCCTCCCTTTTCAAAGCTAAAGACACCAAAGTAAGAGTAACTAAGTTATTTTCATGATGTTCATAAAGGGACGTCATGATCAAAAGATTATTGACCACCAGCTTTAGCAGCACAGTGTTCCAGACCCTTGGAGCAGCACCTAGAAGTCTCAAGTCATTGCCCTAAACCTGAAGGAGGATCCAGCCAGTCGTTGCCCGCACCTAATTTCATTTTGCTTCTCTGGCCTGTTCTTTCTCTGAATCATTTTTTCTCCCAGTTTATCTCAAGTTCCGGGAGGGGCAAACCCTGCAGGCAATCATCTCTTCAAGGGAACCAGACAGTCACTATCAAGCAATAACATATATTTTCTTGGCACCAGCAGGATCTCATGGAACCAGACCTTAGGCAACCAACAACCAGACCACAATTTCACCAAAACTGCTTGGCTATGCATGCTTATCCTCTGCCCTGGGTAAACCTGGAGCTGTTGCCAGCACCTTGAAGAGTTTCTTAGTCACTAGACCCCTATCTTCCCTGTATGGCCAAACTGAAAATAAATCCCTTTCCTGTTTTTCTACCACTGTTACTCAGGACTCTCAAGGTGGTGAGCAGACAAATCTGGTCTGTTGGGACCAGAGTTAGGCCTCTGGCGTAGGACTCCAGTAACTTGAGGGTGGAGTTTTTAACCCTCTGATATCAAAAGATCATGCATCAGACTCTTGTTCAAGTCCAAGTAAAGGAGTTGGTGGCTTCAACCAGTTTGAGCTAGAAAAGATTATCTCCAAATCACTAAGAAAACAACCCAGTCATCACAAGGGTGACTATGCATCAGAGATATTTATAGTAAAGTTAGCAGGGGGCTATTATTTTATTTAATTAAACAACTTCTAAAACCAGTGATGAAAGCAGAAACAGATGATCAAGTGAAGCTAGAAGATTTGTTCAGATTTTCTCTGAGTTTCGAAAGAATGACCTCTTTGGTTTTTAAACTTTAGGGAAAAAGAATGGCTCACTCTCTTACAAAAGAAAATCACTGGACTGGAGATGTAGCTCATTGGTACAGCACTTGCCTGGCATGCATAAGGCCCTGTGTTTGATGCCCCCCCCCCAAAAAAAAACCCCAATTTATTAATTTAATTATGGAGTCTCAATAATTGAATATTTTTCTCTTATTAATCTTTCTTATGTTCTTTTAATTTGTAGCATAAAGAACCTGCAAGAATAGAGGGAAGTCATTTTTCTCCCCCCTGCATTAGCAAGACTGTTCCAGGTATCATTTCCTGGAGTCTCAAAATCTATATGCAAAACATGACTGCTTCACACTAACAGCTTCATTTAAAATCCGATGGCTTTTTTAATGAATGTTACAATTAAATCAATGAGAAAAAACTTACATTTTTAAAGGGAAGAAAATACTAAAATACAAAGTAATTAGTTGTCAGAGATATGTGCAAATTTATAGAAGAATTACAACTTTAATTAAGTTTTTATATTGTCTTAGTTTCTGCCAGTAAAAACAAAATATACTTGGGTTTTGGCTTCTTACAAAACTAACAAATGTTTCTTAATATAAAATAAGTATAAATCTGGGCTAATAGTATTTTTTCTTTTCATGTAGGTAGAATTCTAAAAAATGGTTCCATAATATCAACATAAGAAATTGGGGATGTACTTAACTACCTCTTTCTCATCAAAGGTTGTACTGTATGTCAGAAAAGTTTTATTTTTAATAAAAGATTTTGCAATCTCCTTTATTCAAATAATACGGTCACTGAAAAAGTGAATTAGTTAACAACAACTCTGAGTGTGATTACATTCAGATCAAAATCACAGTTCTCAAAAATGTTTTGAGAATTGAAAGTGTTTCTATAATCTGTAAAACTTGACCTGGGAAAAACTCCATAATAGAGAATACTGGCAAAAATTATAAATCAACTTTTCCAGAACTCTGTAAATTAAACCAAAGGCTTGCAACAACACAAGGAATACTTATGAAGAAATATCACAAACTCAACAATAAAGAGACAATTTAAAAACAAAGGATTTGAATAATTATTTCTCCAAAGAATATGTAGAAATGACTGATAAGTATATGGAAAAAAAATCAACATCCTTAATCATCAAGAAAATAAAAAATGGGGGCTGGAGCTGTGGCTCAGTGGTAGAGTGCTTGCCTGGCATGTGTGAGGCCCTGGGTTTAGTACTCAGTACCACATAAAAATAAAGAAATAAAATAAAGATATTGTGTCCATCTACAACTAAAAAAATATAAAAAAATAAAAAATAAAAAATCAAGACCACAATGACACATCACATTGAAATCACTAGAATGGGACTAGGGTTGTGGCTCAGTGGTAGAGCGCTTGCCTAGCATGTGTGAGACACTAGGTTCGATTCTCAGCACCACGTATAAATAAATGAATAAAATAAAGGTTTATCAAAATCTAAAAAAAAATTTTAAAAAAGAAATTACTAGAATGACTGTAATAAAAAATTTTGAAAATGCGTGACAAGTATTGAAGAATGAGGAGAAATTGGAACCATCATATATTGCTGGTGCCATGGTACAGTCATTTTAGAAAAAAAGATGTTTTTCCTCAGGGGGAAAAAAAAAAAATAACCAGGGCTAGGGGTGTAACTAGTGGCAGAGGGAACACTTGCCTAGCTTGAGTGAGACTGAGCCTGGGTTCAAGCCTACGTGTTCACATAAAAATACATCCCTGGTTGTGCAGAGAAACATTATTGATTATAATCAAAAACTGGAGAGCCCAAATGCTCCTTCAGTGAGGAGGAGATGCAGCGTGGCAGAGCCCTGACGTACTCTATTGCTCAACAATGAAAGGAATGAAGTACAGGTGTAGGCTACAACGTGGACGGACCTTGAAAATACTGCCCTAAACACAAGAAGGCAGACACAAAAGGACACACATCATATGATGCGGTTTCTATGAAGTGTCCAAAATAGGCAAATAAGGACAGAAATTTGAGTAGTGGCTTCCAAAGGTAAAGAAGGAGAAGAAATAGCAATGGATGAATAAATTCTAAAATTAGACAAGGTGATTGTTTTAGTCAGCTTTTTTGCTGCTGTGACTGAAAGACCTGACCAGCACAATAGTAGAGGAGGAAAAGTTTATTTAGGGACTCACGATTTCAGAGGTCTCAGTCCACAGAAAGTTGACTTCATTTCAGGGCTCAAGGTGAGGCAGAACATCATGGTAAAAGAACTTGGCAGAGGGTAGCAGCTCACATGATGATCTGGAAGCAAAGAGCAAGACCCCACTCCCCTGATACAAAATATATACCCTATAGCCACGCCCCCAATGAACCTCTTCCACCAGCCCCACCTCACCTGTCTCCACTTACCACTCAGTTCCATCAGGGATTAATTTATTGATTAGGTTAAGACTCTCACACCTAATCCTTTTTCCTCCAAACCTTGCATCATCTCACACATGTGCTTTTGGGGGACCCCACATCCAAACGATAGCAGTGATAGTTGCAAGTCTTTCAGTTGCACAAATTTAAAATGATATATTTCATGGTATATGAATTATACTTCAATAAAGCTACTTTAAAAATTAAAAGGAAGACCTATGCAAAAAAATAAATAAAGGTAGAATTGAGGCAGGAGGTGAGAGGTAGGCATAATTTAATAGTTTTGGTCAAACTAAGAAAAAGAAAGAAAACCTATGAACTAACTTGATTCATTTGGTAGAGAAACATATTCATTATAATTAACTTTATGCCACTAAGTATGACTACTCATATATTTTCCTGAGTAAATATCAATTCATTTCTTTGTCCTGACTCAGAAGTGTTACTTATTATAAAATATGTTCATGGTTAGCATTCAAAAGTTCTCCAAGTTCTGAGTTCTTTTTCTTTTCTTTTCTTTTTTTTTTCTTTTTTCTTTTTTTTTTTTTTTTTGGTACTGGGGATTTGGGGATTGAACTCAGGGGCACTCTACCACTGAGCCACGTCCCCAGTCCTATTTTGTATTTTATTTAGAGACAGGATCTCACTGAGTTGCTTAGGGCCTTGCTAATTTGCTGAGGCTGGCTTTGAACTTGAGATCCTCCTACCTCAGCCTCCCAAGTGCTGGGATTACGGGCATGTGCCACAACGCCCAGCTTTCTTTTAAATTTTTAAAGTTGTTGATAGACCTTTATTTTACTCATTTATTTATATGTAGTGCTGAGAATCAGACCCAGTGCCTCACACATGCTAGGCAAGTGTTCCACCACTGAGCCACATCCCAGCCCATGTTCTGAGTTCTTAATTTTGAAACATATCTGGTTCCATATATTTTTGAATAATAGATAAGAACCTGAACTGCTATTGATAATCACTAGCATAATAATAAATACTCAACTTCGGTTTGGGTTTCCCTCTTACACCCCCAAACCAGGGATAACACAAGCATATGTAATGTAAGGGTGGCATGGGATTCCTTGGCCTGAAAGCACTCGAGACACTTACAGCAAATAGCAAATATCTATGCAGAGGCTTGATATCAAGAGGGTTTATGGAGCTGGAGATGGAGCTCAGTGATAGAGCACTTGCCTAGTCTGCATAGACCTTGGTTATAACCTAGGTCTGGTTCTTGATTCACAGCCCTTGGAGTTCTTTATTGATGTTTGTACCATCTCCTGTCTTTAAATATGGCCACAAAGAAACTTCAGCACCTCTAAGAATTGTTTAGAACTTTCTTTTTCCCTAAAAAAAAAAATATACACACACATACAGACACATGCATGTGCGCGCACACACATTTGTGCTGGGGATTGAAACCAGGGCCTTGCACATGGTAGGCAAGTGCTTTGTCATGGAACTATATCCCAAACTCACAAAATCTGGTTTTTGTTTGCTTCCTTGTTTTGTTTTTGTTTTTAGCAGTGCTGTGAATTGAACCCCAGGCTCCATGCACACTAGGCAAGCACTAAAATGTTGTCAATGGGATCAAAAAGTTAAAAGCAAAACAAGAACAAACCCAAACACATGTGCAATATGTACATTGTGATACAAAAATCTTCACTGTGATCTGTAAGACTAATGTTTCTCTTCTGAATCATCAAAGGCATAAAATCTGGAACAACAGATTACCTTAGGTTGATGTTCCATTACCATTGGAAATGTAGGCATTGTCATATTCTACCATCAATGCTAAAATTTAAAAAAAAACAACAAAAACCTGTGGATGGCTGGGGTTGTAGATCAGTAGTAGAGAGCTTGCCTAACCTGTGTGAGGCACTGGGTTCAATCCTTAGCACCACATATAAATAAATAAAATAAAAGTATTGTGTCCATCTATGAATACAATTTTTAAACATAAAAACAACAGGGGCTGGGAATGTAGTTCACTGGTAGAGCACTTGTCTAGCATGTGTGAGGCACTGGGTTCGATCCTCAGCACCACCTAAGAAGAAATAAAGATTCATCGACAACTACAACTAAAAAATAAAATATTAAAAAAAATAACAAAAATAAAAAATAAAAAAACAACAACAACTGTGGAGCTCTTAGAGAATCAATATGAATCATTAATAATTCTTGGTCTACACTTTCTAAAACAGTAGATTGATGTTCAACAAAAAACAACAAATTCCAATAAAAGGATATCTATTTTTAATTTGCCTCTTGTTGGGAGTTGAAAGATATAAAAGATCCCTGAAAATACATTTAAACCCAAATGGTTTGGGTACAATATACCCAGGCCAGTGATCCTCAAAATGGTTCCTGGAGCAGCAGCAGCAGCAGCATTACCTGAGTACTTGTTAAAGATGGAAATTCTTGGGTCCTACCACAGTCCTGCTGATTTGGTACGGGACAGCAATTCATGTTTTCACAAGCTTTCCAGATGACTCTGATGCATGCTAATGTTTAAAAACTACTGGATTATGCAAATGTTCCAACATATTCCAACATAGA
Organism: Glaucomys volans; assembly: GCA_020662805.1. Lineage (NCBI taxonomy): Eukaryota > Metazoa > Chordata > Mammalia > Rodentia > Sciuridae > Glaucomys > Glaucomys volans. The sequence goes on from JAJEJO010001861.1 coordinate 219,604, forward strand.
TTTGGAAAATGCTTTTTGTAGCATTCTCCTTATAGAAAGTCATGCTACACATTAAGTGCACATCAAAGGCTCAGCATAGACCTGCAGTAAAGGAAACTGGTGACAGCTGAGGAATTTGGGACTTATGCAGGGCATTACAATGTCTCTCAGGGCAGTTTTTGCCTTCCAGGAGATATAACTTCAGTATGCAGAGACCAAATCTATCTTTCCTTGAAGCAGAGCATTTAAAATTCTTTCAGGGATCATCTGTGTTCTTTTTGCCCTGCTGGGCAGCCATTGGTTTTATGTAGGGCACATCTGCCTGACTCTAATGGGGTATGGTAAACTGCTCTGGTCCCCAGAGGACCCCAGATTGCTTGGCAATCTTTCCCTCTGGGAGGGCTTGATTTTAGACTGCTGTTTTCCATAAAAGAAAAGCAGGGATGTGAGTCCAACCAGAAACAAGTTGCAAAGACTCAGATGTTGGCACAGATGGGGTTCATTAGCAATATTCTAAAAAGGCCAAAGAAGTCCAGAGTGGAACATTCTCTCTCTTGTTCTCCATCATTTTTTGTATGATATTCTTTTTTTTGTTGTACATCAAATTCAGCCTTGCCCTTTAAACATCTGTTTAAAATTAAGAAAGTAATTTAGGATTGAAGATTCTGATAATTATGCTGTCTTTTCTAAAGAAATAAACTAATTGACTCCTTCAACCCCAGACTTGAAACTGGTTCCATTATTATCATCATAACTGTGCTCTATTAAGCAAATAATTTTACTTTCCATTTTCAGCACATGTCTAGATCATCAAGTTATATTTGACCACTGGCCTTATTATTATTTCCATTATATATTCCTACCTCTGTTTTTTCCTTACACCAAACTTACATCTTTTGGTTTACATTATGCTTTTAATTGTGTATGTCTTGTCACATTGCTTTAAATTTTCTAGAACATTTTCTAAAGATAATTTATTTCATATTATCTCCTTCATTCTTATGTATAAATAATAATCAAGTGCTGGTTTTTTTCCTTTAGCATCTTTCACAACTTCACAAGTATTTTTTGAGCATCTACTTTGTCTGCCACAAGTGGCAGGTGCTTTGGATATATGAAAGTATGATACTGCTTTTCACTTTAAGCCTGAGACAATTTGAAAATAAATAAATAGGAAAATGGGATGGGAGGGGCTGGGGGAAGGAAAGATAGTAGACTGAGACAGACAGTATTACCCTATGTATATGTACGATTACATGAAGCATGTGAATCTACATTGTGAAAGAAAAAAGATACATTCCCTGCCTTATATCAAAATGGGTTCTACTGTAATGTATAATTTAAAAGAATCAATCAATCAATCAATCAATCAATAGTGATAGTAATGAATTTTAGCCCATTTTATAGAATGGGTTCATTCTGAATAAATAAATATGTATAGAATAGCAACTGTTCAGCTGCAGTTTGCCCTGGGCCACTCCATTTTGATAACAAGTGCTAAGGCAGAATGACTTGGCATATTTTTTGTGCAAGTAAACAATCTTCTTAGGACAACCATAGGCACAGATTGATAAATGACATATTCAAGTTAATAGAAAGTAACCACCTATGAACTTACCAAATAAAATTAGGGATAGACACAAGGACTTGTGGGACCAGGTTGGAGACATCGATTACCTGAGTTTGTCAAATACACCAAATCAACAGATGATGCAATCACTTTATCCAAGACCCATAAAAGGAGGGACACCTGGACGGCAGCATGGCACACCAACCGGCCACCTTGCAGTGGACCATTCTGGTGTATACATCACGGCCTCTGTCCAGGAGATTGCCAGGTGACAAACTATCCATTGTCCAGGGAGTCAAGTCAGCATCTCCCCAACTTAACCCCCTGCTGTCCTCGCCCTTCCCTTGGACATCAGCTCTCAGTTCCATTAACCTGACCACCTACAGTGACTTTCCATTTGAATTGGCCCTTCCTGCTCCTTGCATTGCCTCTTCAAATTCTACTGCTTCTTTACTCCTTCCAACTTTCTATAACCTTATAGTAATTGTTTGCTGTGTGATGTTGGTTTTGAATGTTAAGATAGTTAAATGTTAGGTGTTGGTAATTAAAATTGAAATGGAACAAATACCTTGTGATTACCACTGCCAGGATTCCAAGTGAAATCAGAGTACTCAGTGAAGTAAAGCGAAGAAAATGATGTACCTTGTAAATCTGTTGATATTCAATAAATTCTGATACTGTGGAAAACACAAATATGTCTATCTACATTAATAAAATAGCTTGCTCACAAGTCAATAAATAATAGGAAAACTCTTCCTTTCAGTAGAATTCCAACTGATAAATGTAGAAGAATGAATTAAGAAATGACTATTGTTGAGCACCATTATGATAATTGTTTTAGGTAGAGATCACTAATACATGCTGACATCGGAGAATGAAAGTATAACGAAAGCCAGGCACAGTAGCACAAAGCCCGTAATCCCAGTGACTTGGGAGGGCAGGAGGGTCACAATAACTTAGCAAGAGCCTGTGCCAAGATAATAATTTAAAAAGGCCTAGGATGTAGTTCAGTGGCAGAGTGCCCCTGCGTTCAATCCCTGATATCATCAAACAAAAAACAAAAGAAAGTGTAAGGAGAAACAGAACATGTGTATCTCCCCAGAAGATACTTATTAATTGCAAAAGAAAAAAACGTAATAATTTTGCCTGGCAAATACCACCTTAACCAACTGATCACACTAATACATCAAGAAGAATCCAATATTCTTTCTGGGGTATTCTTAGCAAAACTGCATCACCTAAACTAAACCAGGAGGAAACGTCAGACAAATCCAAACTTAGAGAAACTCTACCAGATAACTGGCCCATATTCATCAAAACTGTCAATGTCATTCATTTAAATAAAGTTTGAGGAATTTTCCAAATTAAAACAATAAAAATGCATGTGGTGGGTTAAGAGATTAGCATGTAGGAACTCTGGGTGAAAGATGGGAATACAACTTATTTGTGAGTCTGAAATCATCTCAAATGAAAAGTTAAAAATGATATTTTAAAAAATGATGTCCTTATATTAATAAACCTCTAGCAATGTTTTTGAGTTAAAGGAGTATACATTTTCCTCAACAGAGCTTTTTTTTCTTAATTCATGCAAGTCATAATCATTTTATTTTTTCTCACATTAAAAGAAAATAAAGAGAAGGAAGAAAAAATATAGAGTTCTGTAGACAAAATACAGCATATATTCCATGCTGCCATGCATTTTAATACAGAGATACAAATTTAAGTGAATATCAATGGCAACATCAAAGAGACAAAGTCACGAAAGGACTAACATGTAACCTGGAACAGCAGAAAAGTAGAAGGGTGGGGAGGGTCCGGCTAATTATTTTGGTGATGGTGTAAGTGAATTCCTTCAACCTTTCAACAGATTCCTTAAGTGCCAAGGCTCGGGAGATAACAGGTCTGGACAAAACTTAAGCACTGTTGTCAAGAGGCTCTCGTGTGTGTGTGTGTGTGTGTGTGTGTGTGTGTGTGTGTGTGTGTGTGTGTGTTTGAAGTTTCCAATAAAAGACAATAACAGGAAGATGTTCTCTGACACAGGGCTATACATGATGCATAACCAGATGGCTTCCAGGTGGAGAGGACATCTAAACAGAGGCTGGAAAGGTTTCAGATGACTAAATCCTTCATTTCCTCCCAGAGTACCTCTTCCTTCACCCCAATCAGGTTCCTCTCTCAATCTCTGTTCAACTAACAAGTTATAGAATGAGAAGGAAAGATCCAGCTCTAAGAAGGGAAGCAAGAAGTATGAAGAAAAGTGCCACTGAGAAAGAGCCCAAGAGATGGAAGACCAGAGAGGGCTCGGTGGCTAGGTACACTGCTAGGGGAGAGAGCAGGAGATGAGGCCTAGGGCTCACCAACGCCACAACAGGAGGGGCCGTGTATTCTACCCTGAGGTATCTGGACGTTACTCAGAGGACAAAGGGGCATGACTATAGAAATATTTTTTTGTTTCAGTGTATAAATATTTTGCAATATGAAGTTTTGGTTTTGGATCCTTTAAGCAACTTCCTTTCCACAGCCCCTTTCCAAGGATCAGAGATCTTCCCAACTTGCTGAACCCTATGAAACTTCATGATTAGCTGTATTCCAACAGAAAGACCAAAGGGATTGTCATGCAGAAGACTCTTCTCTTAGAACATTAGCACTCAAAGACTGTCCCCAGGCTTCCTTCCCTTGTGTTAGAGACAGGCCCTGCCGCTGAGGCCAGGGATTTGTGGCAAGGAAATATCCTCCGTATCATCAAAAAATAATGGCGAAATTAATACTTTAGAAAATGTCATGCCTTGTGGGATGGCATGATTGCCATTGCTCACTATAATGTTTTGATGTTTCCAAATCGTTGAAGTTCAGGATCAATTTTGGCTGGCTAAGCTGAAAAGACATAACACTGCTCAGAGATTGATGCAAGATTTTTCCATTCAGCCTCTTTCTAACAGTTGCCACAGGCACTTCATAAAATTAGTCACCAGAGATGGGAATGCTTTTCAGTTTTATCTCAAGGGTGCAACTCTACTTCACCAGAAGAAAAATCAATTTACCTTTGACCAGTTTCCTAAGATTCTGCCTTTGTCTGGCTATGCCAATTGCTGTCTAAAAAAACATCCTTCCAAATTTCTGTAACCCAATGAAAGTTTGTCTGCGGTTCGTGGCACAATCCAGTGCAGGGAGGTAGAGAGGGTTGATTTAGAGTCATTCAGAGATCCAGGCTTCTTTCTTGGGGTTGCTTTGCCATCATCCAGGGCTTTGGAGGTCTCTGCTTTGTCCAAGACAAAAGGTGTATGGGTGGGGTTGTGGCTCAGTGGTAGAGTGCTTGCCTAGCATGTGTGAGGCACTGGGTTCCATCCTCAGCACCACATAAAAATAAATGAATAAAATAAAGGCATTGTGTCCATCTACAACTAAAAACGTATTTAAATAAAAAAGAAAGGTGTATATGTCACTTCTTCCCATAATCCATTACATGGTCCCATGACTGTCCATTAAAAAACATGCTAGTAAATGCAATCTCAGTTTGTGCCTAGAAAAAAAGAAAATACATATTTTCTTCCTCAATTCCCATGTGAAGAGTTGAACTAACGGATTTCACATTTCTGATTTATTTCAGATTCCTTTTTTGTCCCCCTGTGGGGCGAAGGATCCAACCCAGGCTGACACATCCTAGGCAGTTCCTCTACCACTGAGCTGCATTCCCAGCCCTATTACAGGAACAATTTTGTGACAGTGATTGCAACACACTTTTCTTCTCAGATTTGGTGGGTAGGCTATCATTTGGATATTGGTTAGATGTTTTCATGACTTTTACATTCAGGCCACAAACATTTAATATGCTTGCTGTCTTAGTCATTTCAGACTGCCATTACAAAGTGCTACAGCCTGGGGGACTTGTAAACAACAAATTTGTATTTCTCACTGTCTGGAAGCTGAAGTCTGAGATCAGGGTGCTAGTGAGGGATCTCGTCCAAATTGCAGGCTGGTATCTTCTCAGGGTACCCTTGGCAGAAAGACTAGAGCTTTCTGAGGTTCTTCCGCATTAGTGGAAGAACTATCTTATTCATGAGAACTCTACTCTCATGGCCTGAATTATCTACCAAAGCCCACATCTGATACCATCACCTGGGAGGTGGGATTTCAACATATGAATTTGAGAAGGATCCAAACATTTAGTCTATAACATCTGCATTCTCAAAAACTATTTACTGTTTATACTCATTTGATATGTCAGGAAAACGATTGGCATATCTATAAAACCAATGTGAACATATCTCCTGTGTCATTTTTCATTGGAGCATTTGACTTGTACTCCACTTAGCAGAACAATTATGTGACGCAAGAGATTCTTGCTATGTGGTTAAACCGTAAGTCCAGCTGTAAACTTTATAGCTGCCAATATGAATACTTACAATTTTAACATATATGGATCGTAAGTTTTTATCAACATAATAATCACTGTCATATTATATCTGGAGAGGCTATGAAGAATGGAGGAAAGAACCAATGAGTTGGCAGAAGGAAGAAAAAAGAAACAAAAAAGAATCTCCTTTCTACTTCCTCTGAGGTTGTCACAAAAGCTAACAAATATAAAAATGCTGTATGTACAGATTATTACATTTTTGTGAAAAACCATGGAAGGAGTTGAGCGTCACATCTAAGTATGACCCAGGGGTTAGACAGGATTGGAAGAATGTGGAGAATCTAAATGAGATTCTTTGAAAAAATTGCACAATGTACTGGTAAACTCCTATGATGCCAATCTGTGTGTTTCTTTCTCGAATTAAAACTCCTTTTCTATCAGAAAATGCCATCATGTTCCATATGATACTTTGCTAAGTCTCTGAAGACAGTTTTGTTTTTTAACGTGGACCTTTGTGTCACACAAATAAGTTAATGTAATAAAAACACCAGTGAGCTGGGTGTGGTGGCACATGCCTATAGTCCCAGTGGCTGGAGTGGCTAAGGCAAGAGGATTTTGAGTTCAAAGCCAGCCTCCGAAACTCAGAAAGGTACTAAGTAACTAACTCAGTGAGACCCTGTCTCTCAATAAAATATTTTTAAAAAGGGCTAGGGATGTGGCTCAGTGGTTGAACATGCTTGGGTTCATTCCTTGGTACCAAAATCAAAAAACAAAACCAAAAAACAATGATAGTAAAGTTAATTTTCATTATTGTTCATTAGAGAGTTAGTATTGTTCTAAGTGTTTTATATGCATTAACCCATGTGGATCATTATGTCTTTCTTCTTCTACAAGAGGTTTGGCTGGTACTTACTGATTAAATAGTTCACATAGGTTCACACAACTGGTGACTGGTAGAGGCTTTTTTAAAAGTACTTTATTATAAGGTTTTTCATACAACATTCTCACAACCTATAGAGGCAGTTTTCAATAGCTTTACAAAAACTTATGATCAACCACCAAGAAGATTAGGAATTTACAGTTCCCTACTAGTTCATAGAATAGCAGAATGTCTTTTCAAAGTTATGTGGAATAAAACAAGAGTTCATCTATATAATCTCATCTAGTTATTTTATTTTTACTAAATATGCTAAATATTAGGTACCATATAGTATATTTATATTTTTAAAGTGTTACATTATTATTATTATTCGTATTTGCCTCCAAACCTTGTTTCTGTGCATAATTATATCTTCATGATTATATAAATTAATAGTCTGGTAGTCAACAGCCTACTTTAGTCTGTTTCTAACTTTCTACCTACTGAATTGGTCAGAAGCTCTTTTTCCCAAAGTTTAAAATCAAGATATGACATCTCACTTATCAATTTCATTCAAGTGGTCATGCTAAAGATTGATATTGTAGTTGCAATTATTGAGATCCTTGCTTTTTTAAAAATATCATCCTCTCTTTGTTAATTGAACGTTTGTTAGTATTTAAAATACAAATCAAGGAAAGTTACAAAATAATATTCATGTTACATATGAGAAAAAAATTAGTTCCAGTTCTAAGCTGAAGTAAAAGTTAATGATTTAATGGGATTAGCTGCTGCTTCTGAGCAGAAACAGAATTTGACTTGATAGATTTTAATGAGTTTAAGAGACTCTTTTGTGAACCCCATGTCTATCTATCTGCCCTGAGAGCAACCTAATATACTGTAATCTTTGATCCCTTGAAGAGTTTGATTATCTATTTAATTACTTACTAACAGGGCCTTGAACATGCTAAGCACATGCTATATTACTAAGCTACATCCTCAGCTCTGAGTCTGATGATTTTCTTTTATTTCCTTACCCAACCTACAAATCAGAGTTTTGTGGGGGCGCTGTCTGTGACTAGCAAAATCAGGCTTGGTTGATCCATCCAACACCAAATCAGGCTTCAGGAACTGGCAATCATTAAGAGATTGTTCCAGATTGCCTGGAGTATGTGGTTTCTGTGCAGTGGCTCATTGCTGGAATTTGCAGGGCCTACTGGGATGACCCGCTAGAGCATCTGGCTTCCTTAACTCCACCCCATCCTGGTTCTCACAGAAGCAGCTCCTCCTGGTCCCCCGTTTACCTGTAGGCCTATAAATAAAGGACAGGTGGGCTCTTCCATCTGATTAGAGCCAGATTAGCATGGCTCAATTGTTCATGCCCCTGATTCAAAAGAGATAATTGTCTCCTGTGATTTTTTCTATTAAGTAAGTTTCTTAGCAATTAATTTACAGCCAGCCCATCCCTCCGACAAAAACCCTTTCCCTCACCCACACGGGATGTGGACAAAACTCAAGAGTGTTTATGCTTTCTTTTATCACTTTAAGTCTTTCTACCAACAGATAAATCATTCAGTTGACTTTCGAGAAAAGCTTTCCCTTAAAGTGGGCTTGAAATGAAATCTTGATACCTTATAATGATTTCGTCTTAGAAATTGCTTTAGAGATATTTTTAATGGGACTTAATGATTTTTTTAAAAAAAATTTGTAGTTTTACAGCATGCCTTTATTTTATATGTTTATTTTTATGTGGTGCTAAGGATCAAACCCAGTGCCTCACACATGCTAGGCAAGCTATCTGCCACTGAGCTTCAGTCCCAGCCCCTCAATAATTTTTATTACCACTCAAATTGGACAAAGGGAGCAAACACTTAATTCTTTGTCAGTCCCATTGTTCAATTTATTCATTCCTTTTGACAGGAATGATACAGAGCTTGGGTAGCTCTATTTGGGGACAAGGATCTCATAAGGTCTGTGTGTGATGGCATGAGAGAGGAGGGCCTCTTAAGGGAAGATGATAGTAGATTCAAAAGTCAGTACAGTTAGTAAACCCAGGACACAGTTTGATATGTGATAGAGAATAGTCCCATCCCAGCTCTGCAACTGTTGATCCAAAGAGGCAAGGTGAGCTATCATGTTGTCTTCTATTGTATGAAAGACGGCTTATTTAATGCAACTTGTGAAAAACATAGTGTAAATGTGTTAGTCAGCCTTGTGTCATTGTGACCAAAAGACATGACAAGAAAAACTTGGAGGAGGAAAAGTTTATTTTGGACTCGGAATTTCAGAGGTCTTAATCCACGGATGGCAGACTCCATTGCTCTGGGCCTGAGGTGAAGCAGAAGGTGACAGCAGAAGGTATAGTGGAAGAAACAGCCCAGCTCATGGCAACCAGGAAGCAGAGCAAGAGAGAGGAAGGGAGTTAGGACAAATATAGTCCAAGACCACACCTCTACTGGCCTACTTCCTTTAGCCACACCCCACCTGCCTACAGTACAACCCAGTAATCCACTGGAATTATTAATTCATCAAATGGCTTAATCCACTACAGCTCTCATATTTTAATCTTTTCACCTCTGAACATTGCTGCACTGTCTAACACATGAACATTGGGGAACATTCCTACATCCAAACCATAATAGCAAATTTCCCTATGCATTGTTATTTAAGGATATTCTTTGCTATTCAAGAACCTAGAATGATAAAACTCTAGATATTCTCTGAGTGACTAGAATAATGTATCTTGACATGAACTACAAAACTTATACTTCTCAATGTGCATAGATTTTCAAAACTACAAGAAAAATCATTGATGTCTTAAAAATTATTAACTATGACTCTTTGAGGCACTAATGGAATAGTTTTGACTCAAAAAATAAAAGTAAAACAAAAAAGATACCTCTCCCAACTTCTAACTTTTCAACATAACTCTTCAGTCTCTGTTTAGAAAGGGTTGAAGTAATAGTATTTCTAGATCTTTCTAGATTGAAGGGTACCTGTTCCTGGGTGTCTGGTTGAATGTCCTGCTGGTGATGCTCTGCTTGGTCAGGCCTCAGTAGGATCTCACTTCCTTCCTGGTCAGTCCTGATCCATTGCCATCCTGAGGTTGCTGCTAGGTGTATCATTTCCACTCACTACCATGTTCCTGGACTAAGGGGCTGGGTTGTTCTCCACCTCCCACCTGCCACCTGGGAGCC
>JAJEJO010001862.1:0-126863 GCA_020662805.1 Glaucomys volans
TGGCAAGCAAGCACAAGAAAAAACGTTCAACACATGTCATCAGGGAAGTGCAGATTAAACAATGAGATGCTAGTATTAGAATGACAAAATCCAAAACATTGACCACACAAAACTTGAGAATGTGAAGCCTAGGGTACCCTTGTTCATTGCTGGTGGGAAGGTGTTATGGTTTGGATGTGAGGTGTCCCCAAAAAACTCACGTGTGAGACAATGCAGGAAGGTTCAGAGGAGAAATAATTGGGTTGTAAGAGTCTTAACCCAATCAGTGAGTTAATCCCTGATGGATTAATTGAAGTGGTAGAGTGTGGCTGGAGGAGGTGGGAATCAGGGTGTGGCTTTGGGGTATATATTTTGTATCTGGAGAGTGGAGTCTTTCTCTGCTTCCTGATGATGAGAGCCGCTTCCCTCTGCCATGCTCTTCCACCATGACATTCAGCCTCATCTCGGGTCCCTGGCCTTCTATGGACTGGACCTCTGAAACTGTGAGCCCTCAAATAAACCTTTCCTCCTCTATAATTGTGCTGGTCAGATCATTTAGTCACAGCAGCAAAAAAGCTGACCAAAATAGAAGGCAAAATGGTCCAGTCACTTTGGAAGACAGTTTGACAGTTTCTTATAAAACTAAACACACTCCTAGCCTATTATCTGTAATCGAGTTTCTTAATATTTACTCAAATGAAAAAAAAACTTAGTAACAAAGTTACTAACAAACTTTTGTTTAGTAACAAAAGCCAATCTGAAAAGGCTCCATGCTGTGTGATTCCAACGGTGTGACATTCTGGAAAAGGCAAAGTTACGGAGATAGTAACAATATCAGCAGGTGGGGCTGGGATTGTGGCTCAGTGGGAGAGCTCTAGCCACATGCCTAGCATGTGTGAGGCACTGGGTTCGATTCTCAGCACCACGTACAAATAAATAAAGGTTCATCAACAACTAATAAAAATATTTAAAAAAAATATATCAGCAGGTGCAGTGGCACATGACTGTAACCCTATCTGCTTGGGAGGCTGAGGCAGGAGGATCACAAGTTCAAAGCCAGCCTCAACAAAAGCGAGGCACTAAGCAACTCAGTGAGACCCTGACTCTAAATGAAATACAACATAGGGCTGGGGATGTGGCTCAGTGGTCGAGTGCCTCTGAGTTCAATCCCTGGTACTCCCCCCACCCCTACCCCCCCACACACACATACATACATACACACTACATATATATATATATGTCAGTGGTTGCCAGAAGCTGTGGGGAGGGAGAGATGAACAGGTAGAGCTCAAAGGGGTTTTAGGGCAGTGAAACCGTTGTACCTGATACCAAAATGGTGGATATATGTCAATATACATTTATCAAAACCCATGGAACTTACAATACCCAGAGTGAACCCCAATGTGAACTATGGTCTTTGAGGAAAAATCATGTTCAGGTTCATTGTTTGTACCAATTACACTGCTCTGGCAGGGGATGTTGGTAGTTGGGGGACTATGGAAATTCTTCATACTTTCTGCTCAATTTTGCTGTGAACCTATAACTTCACTAAAAAGTAAAATTTATTCATTTCATAAAAATTCTATTATCTGTGCCAGGAACTTGGCTTTGGCTTGGGTTATAAAACAGCCTCTTTCTTCAAAGTTATTGTCTCTGCTATTAGTTAAGAGCATGCATTTAGAAATTCAAATGCCGAATTGACTTCTTTGTTCTTTTCCTTCTCTCTCTCTCTCTCTCTCTCTCTCTCTCTCTCTCTCATATCCTATATTAGAGGATCCTACATGATAGACTGCGGCCCAAATATGCATCTGTTGTGTTTATTTTTTAGGTGTTTGAATTCATTTTTATAGCCAAGATTTTTATTCTTCAATGAAAGGAACCAAGAATCCTCGAAGAATTTGTTGATTCCAGGGCTAGGGCAAGGAAAAGATAAGAGGAGCCTGAAACAATATCAGAAAATACAGAAGAGCTCATAGTACAATGCACACTGAAAGTGTGAAAGGACATAGGAGCCAGCCTGCAGAGCTCCCAGGGGCCAGATTAAGAACAACTGGAGCCACAAAAAATGATGGTAGTATTGGATAATAACCTGTAAAATTAAATAAATATCCATTAGTTCATGCTAATATCAATAAATAAACAAATGAGGAAAGGAGACAGCAGTTTTTCCTAATAGAATGATTCCAATTAATAAATAGAGAAATATCATTAAGCAAATATCACAATGATGTAAGCAAATATCACAACGATCCCCTGAGGGATGATGTTAAAGTCAGTGGGCAAAAGTCTGGGAAGAAACCGAATATTTGTGTAGCTTCAAAGCATCTCCCCAAAATATTGGTAAGAGGGAAATATGGTAACTTCACAGGAGAAAAACATGGCCGACACCACCCTGAGCAACCCAAGTGAGCATCACCCATAATAAGATATACAGGCATCCTGTATCCCTTGAGCAGAGAAGGGCACCATATCACTTTCATGGCATTTTTACGGAAAATGTGTCACCTCAACTTAATCATGAGAAAACAGCAAACACAAATGAAAAGACACAAAATACAAACGAATTGGACAGTGCTTACCTAAAACACCAAGGTCATGAGAGACATGGAAAGATCAAAACAAAAGAAACACAGTAACTAAAAGCAATGTGGGATTTAGTGCTGGATTCTGGAATAGAAAAGGGATATTTGGGGGGAAACTGGTGAAATCTGAGTAGGCACCACAAATTAGTACTATTGAAGCAATTTTGTAATTTTTGATAATTACATGATGGGTATGCAAGTCATTAACACTAGGCAAAGCTGAGGGAAACATCTGAGCACTTTGTACTATTTTTAGATCCACAAATGATCATCTGTTATGGAGTAGCAGGCACCAATTTTCTTCAAGTAGGGCATGTGTTTTCCAGTTTGCCACAGTCCTTGCTCTTCCCTATTGCACCACATGAGGTCATGTTTTACTGATCTATTGTGCAATAAGCCTGGTTCCAAGAGGAATTTGAGTTTAGAATTCCTTCCTCAATAAAAGTCTACTGGTCCAGTGATCTACTGGTTGCTCTCTAAACAAACTTTGTCTTAAACCTTTTCTTCTGCAGAACTCATTTCCTGCCTCCATCCCCCAACCTCAGCTACATACTCATTACTATCTTCCCATCCTTCAAGACCTACCTGCAGACTACCTCCTCCATGAAGGCTGGGTTCATCCACTGAGTTCATCTATGTTTTGAACGAATCCAGCATGATTTGCTGTGTCTTGAAAAATAGCACCATTTCTCATCAGTCACTTACTGAACAGCAGTTACCAGCCGGACACATTTTTCCAAGTGCTGGAGACACCCCAATGCACAGTTTGTCATCTTTGCTCATCAAAGTCCTGGGGAAGGCAGACAGGAAAACCAGAAATTAGAATTTATTTGAGAAGTGTTGTGATAAAGCTATGCCCAAGCTGCTAAGCTGCCAGAGGAGGAGACTTCTTGAGGAGCAAGGTCCTTAAATTATCTGGAGGGAAGATGAGGAATTAAGTAGGAAGTGCTGAGGTCAGGGAAGCAGGGAAGAGCCTTCAGAAGTGGGAAAATTTAATTGAGGCCTGGAAACCTTAGAGGACAATGGCAAGCAGCCTAGAGTGCATGTGTTGGCAGGTGAGGTGGACCAGGTGGAAGTACACAGGCCTGTGCAGTAGTTACTTTCATATGCACCTTATCACTCTAACTCAACTATTTCTCTACTCCTTGAGAAGTAGAGAAATTAAGGGAGCAGAAGAAAAGAACATTAAACTTCTAGTTAAAAGACCTTGAGTCTCTGCTGTTTTCTAGAAATGAAGATATTAGTAGTTAAGGAGCATCTACTTACAAGCTGTGTGAACTGGGGTCAGGTCCTTAAGATGTCTGTGTCTCCAATGGAATATTACTGAACCATAAAAAAGAATAACTTTATGACTTTTGCTGCTAAATGGATGAATTTGGAGACAAATATGCTAATTGAAATAAGCCAATCCTCTCCCCCAAAAAGGCTGAATGTTCTCTCTGATAGGTGGATGCTAACCTACAATAAGTGGGGGGGACGGGGGTAGAAGTTCATTGGATTAGACAAAGGGGAATGAAGGGAAGGATGGGGGAGGGAATAGAAAAAACAGTGGAATGAATCAGATGTAACTTTCCTATGTTCATACATGAATACACGACCAGTGAAACTCCACAACATGTACAATGCAAGAATAGGATGCTAATTAAAGTTACACTCCATGTAGGTATGATATGTCAACATGCACTCCACTGTCTTGTATCTAACAAGCACAACAACAAAGATGTTTGTGTCTCAGTCCCCTTATCTGTAAAAGACTACAAATCACTCAGAGCCTCAAGATCAGAGGTGATGGCAACCACTATCATCATGAGTACCAGCCAATCAGGATGCTGCTGCTGGGCCAAGGGCAAAGGACACTGGCTGTTAAAACAAACAAACAAAATATAAATGCCAGCCCCATGTCCTGGCTGACTACCAGCCACGGTGGTGAGGAACCCGTGAGCTGGTTCATGTGAGCTGCTTGGCACGGCACTTGACCCGAGTCAGCCATTCCTAAGGCTGAGTTACTAGGACCAGGGCTCAGGAGTGTTCCTATCTCATTTAATTCTTTCGATAACTCTGTGAGACAAGTGTTGTTCTTTCTACATGTAACAAGGGCAGGGGGGAATCCACTTGAGGTTAAGAAACTTGTCCAAGGTCACAAAGCTAATAAGGATCAAAGCCCAGCTCTGAAACCAGAGTGTAGTGCTCAGTACCAGCTACAAAATTTGCAAGGTCAGGGGCCAAACAGATGTGCAGCCCCTTGTCCAAAAATTTAAGAATCTCAAGACAGTGACAACAGGAAACCAGGTGTGTGGCCCTTCTAAGTGTGGGGTCCTTCTAAGTGGTGTAGTGGGAGTCTGCACAGGTTGTGAGGCCGGCCCTGATAGTGTTGTTTCCACAACACCAGGGAAAACTGAGCATTCGCCTCAGGAATGAAAGAGTAAATATTAGACAAATGCATTCTCCCTGGATGCCCCATAAATGCCATCGTGATGTGCGAGCAGCTTCTAATGAGCACAGAGGTCATTAGTAAAATGAAGAAGTCGAGAAGCAGAGAAGAGAAGAGCCCACCCAGGCATGCGGGC
This sequence comes from Glaucomys volans, assembly GCA_020662805.1. Taxonomy (NCBI): domain Eukaryota; kingdom Metazoa; phylum Chordata; class Mammalia; order Rodentia; family Sciuridae; genus Glaucomys; species Glaucomys volans. The sequence goes on from JAJEJO010001862.1 coordinate 5,129, forward strand.
TGCTGTAGGGAATGCCGATGGCCTGACACCAGCACGTGGGCTGATGTTCTGGTTGTTGCCCTGTTCCTGGGAGTCTCATTACGATCTGGGTTAAAGAACACTAAAGACCTTTATCTATCACACTTACGTTAGTTCAAACTCAGCTGCTTCTTAAAATCATGTTTTAACATGAACAAATGTATCCCAAGTACTGACCCTATTAGCTAATATTTTGGAAAAACCTGCTCAGTTAGGAAATTCAGTTTTAACTTTGCTCAGGTAAGAAAAGAGAGAAAGTGAGTTCAGGAAAGGACGGCTGTTGGTCGTGCACTGGTCCTTCTCTGAGGCCTGCTTCGGGGGTTCTTCTTCTGAGCATCTGAGGAGCAGCCTGCCCCTGGTGTTGTGGGGAAGGCTGTCTGGGGAGGGCTGCTCTCTGCCCACTCCTGCCTCTTCTAGATGCTTGGATGCCAAATTCATTTTCCCAGTGCGTTAGTGTTTACCCAAAGATGTTCACGTACTTCAAAAGTAGCATCTGTGTGTAACAAAAGGGAAAGCTGAATCTGGGATGTTGCTCGGTGGTAGAGTGCTTACCCAGCATGCCTGAGGCCCTGGGGTCGGGGGTGTGAGAGGGGGAAGTGAGATACCCTGGTGATCTGGTGAGACTTTCTAAACCACTTGTCCTGTAGGCTTAAACACAATTTCACTTCTGTTTAGACTGAGTTTTCATTAGCCCCGTGAGAGGATGACTCAACAGATCAACAAGAATTTATTTAGCACCTACTAAATTCCCTTCTACAGGACTAGCCAGAATGACAGCAGGGCCCACAATTGGAAAGAAGAAATTCTGGGGTTTCCTGGAACAAGACCGCTCAGGCTAAGGTATAATGTGATGGTGAGCTCTCTGACATATGTGTTATATTAAGCAGGGAGCCCTCCCAACCCCCACAGGATATTAAAGAATACTGACCAACCGACTTCAAGTAGAAGGTCATGGAAGGTGTGGGATGCAGGATGACAGGAAATGGGAAGTCTGATCTCAGAGGGTGGGCTCTATAGTGCATCTGACCTGAGCCCTCAGAAACTTGGCGTTAATTTTTCTGTCAAAGAGCCACTAACCCCAAAGAGCCAGAGAGGCTCTGCCTGGGTAGGCCTGGATATTGGTGTAGGCTGAGGGGCTATCACACTCGACCAGCACACGCCCTTTCCAAAGTAAAAAGAACTGTATCTCAGAAGTGTGGGTGAACGCCCTGGTAGGTGAGCTGCCGCTGAGTGGGACCCGGGCCTGCTGGAAAATAGGCACATCAGCTACCAGAGCTGCACAGTCCCCAACCCCCCACGAAAGGATGCCCAGCAGATTCCTGCCCTGACCTGCTCTGGCAGAGGCTTGTCAGAGAGCACAGCAGGATGGAGATGGAGTAGGTGGCAGCGTCTGACGATCCACCTTCTGCTTCGAGTAATAGAATGAGACTATGGCGACCTCGTTGGAAGTTCATCCCCATCCTGGCTTTTCTTCTTCCCTCCTCCTATGAGGGAATTGGTTGTTTTGTTTTTATAAAATAGCAGCCTTACTGAAAGAGAATTCTCATAACATGCAAGTCACCCATTGAAAGTGTTCAATTCAACGACGTTTAGTATATCCAGAGTTGTTCAGCCATTAAGACAATCACTTTAGAATGTTTTCATCCCCTGAGAAAGAAACCTGTGCCCATTAGCACTTCCTCCCCAGTTCCTTCCAAACCTACCTCAACCCTAGACAGCCACAGATTTTTTTTCTGTCTCAACATATTAACCTAATCTGGTCATTTCATATAAATGAAGTCATGAAGTCTGTGGTCTTTTGTGACTGGCTCCATTCACTTAACATAATGTCTCCATGGCTCATTTATGTCATAACGTGTCACTCTTCATTCCTTTTTGTGGCTCCATAATATTCCATTTGTTTGGATATAAAATTTTAAATTTATCTGTTAATAGTAGCTAGATAATGAAGTTGTTTCAAATGTTTGGCCATTATAAATGATTCTGATATGAACACCCATCTACAAATTTTTGTGTGAACATATCTACATTTTTCTTGAGTGTATGTGTATAACTAACTAGGAGTACATTGCAGAGTCATATGGTAGCTCTAGGTTTAATCCTTTAAAGAACTGACAAACTGTTTTCCAAAGTGCCTGCGCCATTTTATATTCCCAATGCCGCCATATCCTTGCCAACACTTATTATTATCTGTTTTTGATGATAGTCTTCCTAGTGGATAGTCTTCCTAGTGGTAAGACCTTATTGTGGACTTGATTTGCATTTCCCTGATGGCTAATGATGTTAAGCATCTTTTTATGTGTTTATTGGCCATTTGTATATCTTCCCTGGAGGAATGCCTACTCAGGTACTTTGCCCACTCTTGTGTTGTTTTTCTTTTTATCATTACATTGTAAGGGTTCTTTATTTATCATAGATACATAATTTTCAAATATTTCCTCCCATTCTGTGGATTGTCTTTCCACTGTCTTTACAGCATCCTTTGAAGCACAATAACTTTTCATTTCTTATGGAGGCCAATTGATCTATTTTTCCTTTATGTTTTAGTCATATCTAATAAAATAGCCAAAAAGTCCTGACGATTTACTCCCATATTTTATTCTAGGATTTTTATAATTGCTACACTTACAATTTTGTCTTTGATTTAACTTGAGTTAGTTTTTGTTTACGGTGTGAAGAAGGAGTCCAGCTTCAGCCTTTTACATGTGGAATATCCAGTGGTTCTGTCACCATTCGTTGAAAAGATTATTCTTCCCTTCAATTACTTTGACATTCTTGTCAAAATTCAACCAACCATTAAGAGTTTATTTGTGCACTTTCAATTCTACTCCACTGACTGTAAATCTATTCTTATTCTAGTGCCAGGCTGTCTTGATTGCTGAAGCTTTGCTGTAGGTTTCTGCCGCACCTTTCCAAGCTGATGTTCTCCTGCCTCATCTTGGGCCCAGAGCAATGGACAAAACCTCTGGAATAGTGAGCCAAAACTAAGTTTCTCACCTCTAAGTTGTTCTTTTCAGGTATGTTGGCCACAGCAATGAAAAGAAACAATATTGTCTTCCAGCCCATAAACATGGGGTACTTCTCTGTTTATTTAAATATTTATTGTCTTCTAATAATATTTTGTCCTTTTCAGAGCATAAATTTTACCTTGTCTTATTAAGTTCCTATATATTTTATTCTTCTTAATGTTATTATAAATAGAATTGTTTTCCTAATTTCATTTTCAGATTGTTCATTGCAGGTAGATAGAAATGGATTTTTATGTATTGATCGTATATCCTATGACCTTGTGAAGTAGTTTTATTTTTCCTTTCTAATCTAGATTTCTTTAATCTTATTATTGCATGATTGCCTTAGCTAAAACTTCCGGGACAATGTTCAGTAGAAGTAGTAAAAGCAGACATCTTTTTCTTATTTGTGATATTAGCATATAGTCTTTTACCATTAAGTATGGAGTTAGTTGTGAATTTTTCATAAGTGTCCTTTATTAAGATAAGGAGGTTCCCTTCTATTACTAGTTTGTTGAGTATTTTTATTATTAAAGAATATTAGATTTTGTCAGATATTTTTATGCATCTGTGGGATGATGGTGTGGTATATTATATTCATTGATTTTCACTTGTTAAGTCAACCTGCATTTCTTATATAAATCCTACTTAACCATGGTGCTAAATTTTTCTTCTATGTTGCTGGATTCTATTTGCTAGTATTTTTGTTGAGAATTTTGCATCCATTATTCCTGATTTTAATAATTTGAGTCTTCTCTCTTTTTTCTTTGGTCAATCTAACTGCAGTTTTAACAATTTTGTTGATATTTTTCAATGTCGATATTTTCATTGACTTTTTTCCATGTTTCTATTCTCCATTTAATTTATTTTTGCCCCAATCCCTTCCTTTATCCTGCTGTTGACTTAGCCATCAATTTTCTTTTTCTTTTCTTTTTTTTAATTAGGAATTGAACCCAGGGCCTTACACTTGCCAGGCAAGTGTTCTGAGTGATATCCCAGCCCTTTAAAACATTTTTTTTGAGACAGGGTCTTGCTCAGTTGCCCAGTCTGGCCTCAAACTTGTGGTCCTTCTGCGTTGGTCTCTTGAGTAGCTGGGATTATAGGCATGTGCCACAATGACTATCTTACTGCGGACTTATTTTCTCTTCTTTCTCTAGTTTTAAAAGTGAATGGTTAGGTTATTGATTTGAGATTGTTATTCTTTTTTAGCATAGATGTTCACAGCAATAAATTCCTGTCTATCGCTGCTTAAGTGGTGCTATTGCCTGAATGTCTGCATCCTCCCAAAATTCATATGTTGAAAAGTTTAGCTCCCTAAGTAATGGTGTCATGAAGTGGGGGACTTTGGGAAAAGATTATGGTACAAAGGCAGAGCCCTCATTACTGGAGTTAATTCTCTTATGAAAGAGACCACAGAGAGCCAGCTCACTCCTTTCAACACATGAGGAAGAAGCAAGAAGTCACTGTCTTTGAGCCAGAAAGTGGGTCCTCACCAGACACCAAATTTGCCAATAGCTTAGTCTTGGGTTTCTGAGCTTCCAGAATTATGAGAAACAAATTTCTGTTGTTTATAAGTTACCCAGCTATGATATTTTTTAGCTGCCAAAGGGACTAAGCCCAAGCCATATTCCAATAAGTTTTGGTATGTAGTGGTTATCTTTCATTCATCTCAAAGTATTATATAATTTCCTTTCTGTTTTTTTTCTTTAACCCATTGATTATTTAGAAGTGTGTTGTTTAATGCACACATAAGTGAATTTCCAAATTTTCCTTCTGTTATTAATCTATAATTTCATTCCATTATGGTCAATCCCTTTAATTTCTTTGAGGCTTCTTTTATAGCCTAATGTGTGTCTATTTGGGGGGATGGTCCATGTGACTTAAAAACAATGTGTGCTCTGCTGTTGTTTCCTGAAGTGTTCCACAGATATCTGTTAGATTTAGTTTTTCTAGTGTTGTTCAACTCTTCTATTTCCTTGTTCGTTTTCTGCCTACTCAGTCTATCCATTACTGAGAGTTACAATTTCCAACGATTATTACTCAATCAATTTCTTCCATCCATTTTCCATCTATTTTTCCTTCATGCATCTTGGGCCTCTGTTGTTGGGGTCATATATGTTTAAAATTGCTGTGTCTTCCTGAAGGATTGGCCATTTTGATCATTATAAAATGTCCAATCTATTGTCTCAAAGTCTGTTTACTATTATAGTCACTCCAGCTTTCTTTCTTTCTTTCTTTCTTTCTTTTTTCTTTTTTTTTTTTTGGTGCTGGGATTGAACCCAGGGGCACTCCACCACTGAGCCACATCCCCAGCCCTATTTTGTATTTTATTTAGAGACAGGGTCTCACTGAGTTGCTTAGGGCCTTGCTAAGTTGCTGAAGCTGGCTTTAAACTCTCAATCCTCCTGCTTCAGCCTCCCAAGTGCTGGGATTGCAGGCGTGTGCCACTGCACCCAGCTCTCTCCAGCTTTCTTTAGGTTACTATTTATGTAGTAAATTTATGTAGTTACTATTTATGTAGTACTATTTATGTAGTATTTTTTCATTTTAAACCTATTTGTCTTTGACTCTAAACTGTGTTTTAGACTTTAGCTCCAAATCTACTCTACCTCCTCCAAGAGCTTCTAGGCTGCTCATTTCACAGCTACTATCATTCTGAAGCTTTTATTTTCAAGACTACTGTGGAACTGAGGAGAAGGGAATGGGAGTAGGGTGAGCCAAAACACCATACAGCCAGCTACTCTTGCAAATACTCAGTTGCTTTTATTGAGAAAATGGCCCTCAGATTGTTGTGTATGTCTGGTTAATTTCTAAAATTCTGAAAGAGTTGATTTTGACTATTTTTGCCCATGCTTTCTTTTTGCAAAAGATACTATGCTTGACGATCCTTATTCCATCATTCCAGAAATATTTACCCAGAATATGAATATTCACAAGATTACCGGGTATTTTTAGGCACATAGAAGTTTGAAAAACCCTTTGTCCCTAAATTTCTAGATATCTCCATTTGAAGTTGTCAAGTGGCCATGGAATTTTTTGGTGGGTTTGTGTATAGGTTATACCTAATATGAAAAGTTTGTATTGTCAGACCCTACAATGATTAAAAAGAAAAAACTCAGACAATCTCTATCTAACTTACTGTTTATTTCTGAAAATGTTTGAATGAGCCTTGATGTTTTTGCTTGCTTGTCATTCATTGATTCATATAAAAGTTTACACTTGCCAGGCACGGTGGCGCACTCCTGTGATCCCATCAGCTCAGGAGGCTGAGGCAGGAGGATTGCAAGTTCAAAGCCAGCCTCAGCAATTCAGCGAGGCCCTAAGTAACTTAGCAAGACCCTGTATTAAAATAAAAAAAATAAAATCGTCCAGGGATGTGGCTCAGTGGTTAAGCCTCACTGGGTTCAACCCCTGGTACCAAAAATAAAGTTTACACTTGCTATAATTTTGTGCAGTCTTCTCACCAGATGTGCATAGCAAGTTGTTCCAAACGACCAAAAAATACAGTTGTTCCTTAATATTCACAGGGTTTTGGTTCCAGGACTCCCACAAATAGCAAACCACAAGGATGCTTAAGTCCCTTACGTAAAATGGTATAGAGTTTGTATATAACCTATGCACATCATCCAGTATATTTTAAATAATGTCTGTATTACTTAGAATACCTACCTAATATAATATAAATGTTACATAAATAGTTGTTACACTGAATTGTCTAGGGAATTAAAAAAAAAGCATGTGTGTATACAATACTGTTCTAGTTTGGGTGTGGGGTGTTTTAGTCAGCTTTCTTGCTGCTGTGACTAAATGATCTGACCAGCACAATTGTAGAGGAGAAAGGTTTATTTGAGGGTTCACCGTTTCAGAGGTCTTAGTTCACAGAAGGCCAGCTCCACTCCTCGGGACTCAAGGTGAGGCAGAACATCATGGCAGAAGAGCATGGCAGAGGGAAGCAGTTCACATCATCAAGAAGCAGAGAGAGACTCCACTCTTCATATACAAAATATATACCCCAAAGCCACACTCTGATTCCTACCTCCTCCAGCCACACCCTACCACTTCAGTTACCACTCAGTTAATCCCTGTCAGGGGATTAACTCACTGATTGGGTTAACACTCTCACGACCCAATCATTTCTCCTTCAAACCTTCTTGCGTTGCCTCACACGTGAGTTTTGTGGGGGAAACATCACATCTAAACCATAACATGAAGTGTCCCCCAAAAGCTCACATGTGAGACAATGTGAAAGTGTTCAGAGGGGAAATGATTGGGTTGTGAGAGCCTTAACCCAATCAGTGGTAACTGGAGGCAGGTGGGGTGTGGCTGCAGGAGGTGGGCATTGGGGAGGTGTGGCCTGGGGGTATATATTTGTTTTGGCAAATGGCGCCTCTCTCTGCTTTCTGATCGTCATGTAAGCGGCTTCCCTCTGCCACACTCTTCTGCCATGATGCTCTGCGTCACTCTGAGCCCCGAGGAATGGAGCCTGCTGTCTATGAACTGAGACCTCTGAAACTGTGAGTCCCCAAATAAACTTTTCCTCCTCAACAGTTGTTCTGGTCAGGTCTTTCAGACACAGCAGCAAAAAAACAAACAAACAAAAAAATTGACCAAAACAAATATAGATGCAACATTTTTTTCCAAATATTTTTGATCCGTGGCTGTTTGAGTCAGTATATATGGAATCTGCAGCTGCAGGCGGATGACTGTACCATGGCCGTGGGCCCGAGGCAGTCTGTTTTCTGTGACAAAGTGAACAAGACAGTCTCTCTCCTGGATCTGCTTTGTTTCCTGCAAGAGCTCCTGTGTTTCAAGGGGAAGAATGAGAAGGGAAGGGTGCCATGGTGCCCTGGCTGACTCGGGGTGGTATGAACACCATGCACTGACCAGACAGAGCCTGGCTTCCCTTCCCACTACTTCCACTCATCTTCCTACACGTCTCTTTTTGTATTTTCTTCCTATCCCCTCCCCATTTGTCTTATTCATTATTATTCAGCTCACAGGATTCTCTGCTCTTCAGAGAAATTTTGGACCAAAATTTCATTCTTTTTCTGATTGTTTTATCCTGCATCCTTTCTGGTCCTTCCCACCTTTTGTTCTGAACCTCTTTTCCTTATTGTCTCAACATCTTTATATCAAGAACTATGTTAAAGGCTGAACACCGTGGCACATGCCTGTTACTGCAGCTATTTGGGAGGCTATAGCAGGAGGATTACAAGTTCAAGGTCAGCCTGGGCAACTTAAAGAGACCCTGTCTTAAAATATGATAAAAAGCACAGGAGATGTAGCTCCTTGGTAGAGCAGTTGCCTGGCATGTGCAAGGCCCTGGGTTCGATCTCCAGTACTGAAAAAGGAGAAAATTATGTTGAGAACACATTTCTCCCCCTTCAGACAAAGATGTGTAATTTACCAAATTAACCAATCCTGTCCATCCTCATCCTAAAACCTGACCACTTTCCCTTTAGAGAGAAACAACCTTTTTTTGGGTGTAGAAAAAAGGGAGAAATTTTACTTCGGAAAAGAAAAATGCTTCACTGTGTCAATTGTTAATTTTGCTGAAGTCTTCTAAACTAACAAAATAAAATGTAAATCGATAACTGCATAAGGAGGAAAAGGAGTTAGAAGCAAACTACCCTGCACCGGGAGACGGGCGGGTATTGCTTGGGCTGAAATGCATTGGCTGAGATTTAACGTATCGATTAAGCACAGCTCAGTGCCTTCAGCTGGTAGGAATCAAAGCATGAGGCTAAACACTAAATTAGCTCTGTGCCTGTATCTCACAGCACAGCCAAAATGAGGCAGCGTTTTTCATCCCTGCACCTTCCGATGCCTGCCAGAAAGAATTCAAAGCAAGGAAAAAGATGCTTCCTGTGTTTGGGGGAGGGACAAGATACATTTAAAAATTGATTTATGCTGTAATCACTCTTGAAGCTTCGTTATTCCAAGTATTAGTATGAAAGACCGTCTGATCCAGCAGCCCTCTTTGTTAATGCACCAACAGTAGCAACAGATGTGCTGCTTTTCATCTACGACCTGATCCGCCAGCTGATTCATCTGCTTCCGTTTTCATTTTCCTGTCATTGATTTATTAATGATGTCTTACTTATCTGTGGTTCTCTTATGGGGTGGGCTTCCTCTGGCACAGTCTCAAGAGAGATGCTCTGCACCTTCCCCCAGCATCAAAAACCCAGCCCCCTTCTCTGGTGTTCTTTATCACTGCTCCAGAGATTAGAGACTTTAATCATTTAGTAACTGAAATAACCTCCGTGGCTTGCAGAGTTTATGGCCAATTTGTCTTCGGTGCGCAGAATTCAACTGCTTTTCCTTGCTAAGGAATGGGCCGTGCTTATTGCTCTGCTTCTTTGCACTGTGGGCAATCAGTGTGCTGTCTGCAGACCTGATGCAAATAATAGATGGCCGTGGGCGTCTCAGGACCACAAAAGCATGGCTCAGCATGGCTCGGAGAACACACGTGTGCATAGCATGGGCTGTTAACATTTTCGGTCGCTTGGAGAGTCAGTTGTGACTTAGCTCTAACCAGCAGAAAAGAGGGGGCAGATAAGATGGTGAAATTCTGGTATCATTAATAGAACCATCTACTGCAAATGCTAAATGGACTCCTTTTATTGTCTACATTAAGGAAATTATTTGTTGGTAGGTTTCTAAACCCATATATGTAGGCAGGTAGGATGGAATGAAGAATGTTGTGATTCTGTGTCCAGATCCCCCTAGAGGACTCAAGTGCTCTTTCCCTCCATCTCTCCAAGGCCAGCAGCTCTCAGGTAAGTCCTTGTCTGGGTCTTGATCTGGGCTAAAGAGAGACAGTCACCTTGCCCAAGGTCATGCTTCCTTCCAAGGGCAGCTGTTAGAGGGTGACAGTGGGATGCCTGGTCCTCTTGTCCCAACTTGAGAACAACCTGCTGGACCATCCTAGCTCTGGAGCTGCCACGAGTCAGCAAGGTGTTGGTTGTAGACATATCACAATTCATCTTTCCCTCTGCCCAATTTCTCCTGCACTCCCCCCACAAAGGTTGAAGCTGAGGGCACTTTAACTTCCTAATAAGCTTTCTGTGGGTGAATCTCTGTCTGTGCTTCCCAGCGGAGCATCAAGATGCAACAGTATCAAGAGTGATAAATCACAAACTAAAAGCTAACAGGGGTCTTTCTTCACAGCATATACAGATTCCTTTCCGGCAGACAGAGGGCAAAAAAGAGGAACAGACTGAGGGCTGGATGTGGAAGTAGCAGAGCTCCAGAAAAGGGTGAGTTCTCACCCCTGATAGGCTTGCTGTGCTGAGATCAGGAAAGGAACCTTAAGACATGGGATGGTTATATCTGTATGAATGCTCTAGAAAAGCAGGAATTCCAGATTCTTCTGAGTCCTCGGAGCCCCCAGATGTAACCCATTCTCTTCCTTCCTTGCCTGAAGGTGATACAGAGGTTTCTGTTTTAGGAGATGACATATCCTTCCTTCTGGAAATCTGCTCTCAGCTCCCCTCCTGATCGATAGACAAAAGACTAGAGTTGAGTCACAACATGACTTGACTGTGGGAGTGCTGGGTGTGCTAAAAGAGACCTGCTCTGAGGGAACTGTGGGACCTAGAGAACACATCTTAACAAGAGACCCAGCACTTCTGGTAGGACTGGGTCCTGAGGATGATAGATCAGCAAGAGCAGAGAGGAAAGATAGACAAGGGAACACTGTCCCATATTGCAGAATGGAAACCCTGTCAAAGACCTAATAATATTCTGCTAACATGCTGTCTGGAGGTTGGAGAAATTAATGGTTTATAATACATGAAGTAGAAGAGCCAGAACTGCCATGGAAGATGGCAAAGGTGGAATCAAAAGGCTCAGAGAAGCAGGTCTGATGGAGTGGATCTACTAGGTAAGCCAGAAAGTCCTTGCAAAATGCTGCCTCTACATGGGGAAGAAGGGACTGCTGGACACAGGGTCTGAACTGAAGTGTCATCTGGGCCCCATGTTAGAGTGTGGGCATGTGGAGGCCAGGTGACTAATGAGGTCTGGTCAGGTCCAACTCTCAGTGTGTTCGCTGGGGGCACAGACCCACCAGTGGTCTCTTTCCCAGACCTGGAAAGTATCATTGGAACAGACACCAGCACTACTTGTTACTTCTTAACTGTGAGATAACAGCTATCATTGTAAGGAAGGTCAAATGGAAACTACCTGCTTTCCCCACTGGCCACAGTAGTAAATAGAAAACAACTTCACAACTGTATTAGGGCTCTCCAGAGAGACAGAATCGATAGTATAGGCATATAGCTATAGGAGAGGGGATTGATTAGGGAAATTAGCTCATGTGATTACAGCAACTGAGAAGTTTCATAATAGGCCATCTGCAAGCTGGAGAATCAGGGAAGCAAGTAGCTTGACCCAGTTCAAGTCCAAAGGCTTCAGATCCAGGGAAGTCAATGGTGTAAACTTCAGTCTGACATCAAATGCCTAAAAGCTGGGGAACATGGAGTTCTGATTTTGAAGAGCAAGGAAAGACAGATTTCATCTTTCCTTTGTCTTTTTTATTTCGGTAATTGGGCAAGGGCAGATCTTTCTTACTCTGGCCACTGATTCAAGTACCAATTATGTTGGTTACTTTTCTGTCACTGTGACAAAATACCTGAGATAATCACTTTATGAAGAGAAAAGGATTATTTATTTTCATTCATGGTTGCAGAGATTTCAGTACACTGTCACTTGATCCTGTTGCTTTGGGCCTGTGGTTGGATAGTTTATCATGGCAGAAATGCATGGTGGAGGTCTGTTCATCTACCTCATGGAAGCTGGCACTCAGACAGGAAGGGGCTAGTTTCCATTTCCTCTTCAAGGGCACACCTTCAATGACATATGCCCCTCCCACTGCTTAAAGGTTCCACCACTTCCCAATAGCTAAAAGCCAAGACTTTAATATCTGAGCTTTTGGGAGCCATTCCAGATCCAAACTATAGTTCCAGTCTCTTTCAGAAATACCCTCACAGGCATAATCAGAAATAATCCTTTACTAGCTATCTGGGTATATCACTTAATCCAGTCAAGGTGATACCTAAAATTAACCATCACAACCACCAAGCTGGGAGGGTGGAGATTAGTGCTGTCCTTAAAGTCTTAAAGAATCCAGGGGCGGGGAGCAATCTCCATCCTGTTCCCACGAACTCACCAGTCTGCCCCTACAAAACCAGACAGATCTTGAAGAAGGACACAATGGGGCTGAGGATATAGCTTAGTGGGAGAGCGATTGCCCAGCATGTGGGAGCCCCTAGGTGCAATCTCCAGCACTGCCAAAAAAACCCAAAAAAACAAAAAAACAAAAGAGAGAGAGAGAATGGGGCCGACTCTACCCAATAATGCTCCCCGTTGGAGATGTGGTGCCACATGTGGCATTTTTACTGCATTACAGATCAATGTGGTCTTGGCACATGGATATTATTCTGGATAATTTTTTTTTTAATTTTTAACTGATAGGAGGATCAGAAATAGTTTACAATCACATTGAACTGACGATAGAATGCATTTATGGTCTTTTTCCAGTACTGCATCAATTCTGTCATAAGTAACATAAAAATAGTGCATCTGGGGTGTCACAACAGGGCCAGAGGGCACAAATCAGTGGCCCAGATTCCTGCATCATCCACTCATAAACCAGTGCCTCTTGCACAGCCACGTGGGGGCCACTTGACAACGGAGAGTAGAGGTCAAATTTGGTTCATCGATGAATGAGCTCAGTATGTAGGCACAAGCCAGAAATCACCAAAGTGGGCAGAGTTTTGGATGATTCACCTATCTGTTCAGTTTGGTGGAAAGAGAAGAGGTCTGAGGTTAGAATCCATGTAGACTCAGAGATGTTGGTTGTTATGGTTTAGATGTGGTGTCCCCAAAAAGCTCACGTGTAAGACAATGCAAGAGGTTTGGAGGAGAAATGATTGGGTTATGGCCTTAACCTAATCAGTTATTTAATTCCTGATGGGATTAACTGAGTGGTAACTGGAGCAGATGGGGTGTGACTGGAGGAAGTGGTTCATTGGAGGCGTGGCTATGGGGTTTATATTTTGTATCAGGAGAGCAGAGTCCCTCTCTCTGCTTCCTGACCATCAAGTGAGCTGATTTCCTCTGCCACACTCCTCGGTCATGATATTCTGCCTTACCTTGAGCCCTGAGGCAGACAGCCAACCTTCTAAGGACTAAGACTTCTGAAACCGTGAGCCCTCAAATAAACTTTTCCTCCTCTACAATTGTTCTGGTTAGGTTTTTAGTCACAGTGGCAAAAAAAGACTATAACAGTGGCGGATGTTTGACTGATTGGTCAGGGACATGGAAAGAGAAAGATGAGAAGACTGAGGTCCTCAGTCAAGGGGATCTGAGAGGAAAGGCCAGCGAGGACAGGGTGCCACCCTCCAGGATGCAGAGTGCACCCTAATTCAACAACTGCTAATTGGCAATACAGAAACTTAAGGGTCTGGCTTGTTCACCTCCACTCAGGATAACTCTGCAAGGTCACCCAGCTGCAAAGCTCCCTTTGGGATGAGCCAAGGCTTTTTTGTGACTGATTCATAGCTCTTCTCCTACTGCCCAGCCCTGCTTCCTTCAGTCCCCCACAGGTATTGATCTTGAGCACTCCCCAACAAACCACCTGCATACAGGCCACTAGTAGATGGAGCAAATTGTTCTGGGAACAAAGAAGTCAAAGTAGAAGTCACTGTTTATCACTCTAGTGACTGACTTGTAGAATTGTGGCTTTGGGCCACACAGCTCTGGATTCTGTGGTTTGGAGGTCCTGGCTCCTGGAGGAGAATGCATATACTACAAGATATATCACACATCCCACTAAACCTTCAACTATGGCTTTCATCTGGGTACCACACCCTCCTCATGTTGGGCAGCCAGCAAGCAAGAAGAGGAGTCATAATCCTAGTTGGACTGAGCAATGGTGATCATCAGGAGAAAGGAGGAGAAAGGAAAGCATGATAGAGGCACCCAAGTGATCTGCTTGGATGCCTTCAGACACTTGCCCAACTCTGATGATAAATAGAAACAGCATCCATGGCTCAGGGGGTACATAGGGACCACAGGCTCAAGCTACTCAGGTAGGAGGATATGGGCAACCCACCAGGTAAACCACCTACACCAGCAGAGGTGCTAGCTGGAGTAGGGGGATCTAGAATGGATAGTCGAGGAGGGGAGTGATGAGTGCCAGTTATAACCCAAGACTAGCTGTGGTGGCAAGAGGTATAGTTCATACCATTAACTTTTGTCTTAGAAGTGCCTTCCAGGAAAAGAGAACCTTCAGTGTCTTGGAGGAACTGCCCCCAGAACAGAGTATATGAGCCAGAGGATCAGACCAGGGCGAGGGATGGACTGCAGAGGATGCAGTGGTAACCACCCAGACCTCCACCCCACCCCTGATGTTGTTCCTTTCTCCATGTTGGAGGCTGGCTGCTCTCATCTGAGTTCCTCTCCAGGGCTTTCCCTGAAGAGAGCCCCTATTAATGACTGACCACTCGTGAGTATTAAGACCTGTCCCCTGCATCCCAATGCAGAACCACTCTATGGAGTCAGCCCAGGCTCAGGGTTCCTGGTAGGATGAACTGAACCTTTTTTGTGACCGTATCACTGTTGAGATTCTTCCACTGACCCATCCAGCCTCCTTCACTCCTCCACTACTACTGCATGTAATCTCTTTCCCAGATTCTATCTCCTGGAGAACCCTCCTCCCTGTCCCCACCCTGTGGCAATTGCCACATGCATTTCTCATAGCTGGTGTTTTTATTTACAAAGCCCCATATACTTTTAGTCTGACAGATATGTTAATATCTGAGCCCATAGGAAACCGGAAAAAAGCAATGTTATTTTTTGGCTTTTCCCCTAATAATTCAGTGGATGTTATTTTTTGGCTTGTCCCCTAATAATTCAGTGGATGACTCTTATATGGGCCTTGGGCCTTATCTGTCCTTAAACTCCAAAGTCAGTGTTTGTCCTAATATGTCCCAAGGACCATTCCACACTCAGACCATGAAATCACCTAGTTTTGGGCCTACTTAACTCTTTCCTGACCCCACTTCCCCACGCCCTGACATGTCAGAGCTGTATGAAAGGGTGGTAGGAAGGAACAGGAACACTCCGAGGTTTACAAGAAGATTGCTGATCAGCCACATCCCTAGGAAGTCCAGACTCCTTGCAAATGTTCTTCCACCTTCCTCCTCTGAGCCTACATAGTGGGTCCCCCAAGAAAATCTCTGTTTATTTCTGCTCCAGAGTATTCCACTCCATAAATTAAAGTGTGCAATTAGCCCTGTGTGCTTAGGAATGTATCATGTGAACCAAAGCCTCACCCCCACCCCAATGACAGCAGGGGCTGATTGCTTTGCTCTCAGCATGCTCCCTGCCCCCAGTCTGTGGACATTTGTGCCATTAGTGAGGACACAGCTGCTAGATGTCTCAGAAGAGCTGGAGCTGGGATAGTTAATGGCCTTGTGTCTGGGACTCCACTGGCCTCCTCTGCCGAGCTGGGTTTTCTTTAGGAGTCTTTGGAGAGCCCTGAACAGCAACAGCTCATCATCTCTGTTGGACCCTTCTTCCCCCTGTGCTTCAACTCATTTGCTCTGATTTGGTTCAAAGAGTTCGCTCTGCTTCCTCCCATCCTGGCTCCATCCTCCTCAGATTCATCTCTCTTGAGGCTGCCTGACTCTACTTTTGGGCTAAGCAAATGTTGAGTCAAACCTGGGGATTTAATGTGGCAGTGATTTGTTTTAATTTTTTCCATTTTTTAATTTCAATGTCACTTAACTGAATTGCAAAGTAAAATTTCCAGGTGATAGGAACCAAGCAGCTTAAAGATGTGAAGTTCAAACTCTTACAACTTCTTCTGGAACAATGTTCCAAACCCCTTGGATGGAGCCAGCACTGTTATAAATCCCACTTCCATCTTGCCCTCAGCTCTCGTGAGTAGCAGGGGCTGAATTTTGAACTGGAAGGTCCAGCTACAGCAAGTCACAGCACCAGTCAGAACCAAGAAGGGAGATTCACCAGGGGTTTCATACCCATCCTCCATGGCATTTAGAACTAAGCCGTCTTAAGATTTGAGGGCTGCTGCTGAAGAAACTGCTGTTTTCCTGTGTGACTGTATGTCCCCCATGTGACAGGGAGACTGTGTCCCATTTCATGAAGTCCTCTGTCCTCGTGGGCCTGGACCTTCTATGGAACCTAGCCCCCTAATTCAGGACCATGACAGTCTACTTAACCCTTTCTCCCTGGGACGTTGCATACTGTTTTCACACCACCTTCCTCCCATCCCAGCCTGAGTGTTCTGCTTCAGTTCACCTGGACCCCATCTCTTAGTGGAAGGCAGAGCTATGTACTGTCCAGGGGCTCAGGAGTTTCCCCTCTGTGTCAGTCAGCTTGACATTTCTGTGACCAAGATCAAGACAACTTTGAGGAGGAAAAGTTTGATTTGGTTCAGTTTCAGAGTTCAGTCCATAGTCAGCAGACTCCAAGGCTCTGGGCCTGAGGTGAGACAGGGTATTATGTCAGAAGAGCATGGTGGAAGAAAGTTGCTCAGTTCATGAAAGCCAGGAAGCAGAAAGAGCTTCAGTGCAAGGAGCCAGGGATAATATACCCAAGGACGCACCCCTAGTGACCTATTTTCTCTAGCCACACCCTCAGTTACCACTCAGTTAATCCATTCAGGTGGAATAACCCACTGGTTATCATAATCTAATCATTTGAACATTCTTGCATTGTTTCACACATGAGTTATTGGGCGACGCCTCATGTCCAAACCATAACCCCCTCCATCAAGAGATATTATCCACCAGGTATTTTAAAAAATTATTGAATAATAACCCCATCCTGGGGTGGACTCAAGTTTCCCCTGTTTCTAACTTGTTACCTGTAGGGGACTGATCTTCCTGAGAAGCCAATGCTATAGCAGGATTGTCCTTCTGGTCCTAGTCTCTGTGAATTCCAGGTTATTTTCATTTTCCCAACAGTGCACTTGTGGCTGATCCATAATTGACTTACAAAGAAATTCTAATAGGGATCAAACTTGGAAAATATGCTCCCAGCAATCTTACCCAGGCTTATATTTCACAGTAGACCCCAGGTTGGATTATTATATTATGAAGCTGATGATTCTTATTTTTCCCAGTCCAGAGCCTTTTAAAATCATTTCATGTGAAATGTACTTGACCCCAGAAGTCATTGAAATGCACACTGGGAAATAGTAACTTGGCCTAAACAATTGAATTAAAAGATACTTCTATTCTTTTTCCTCTCGTGAAAGTCATTAGAATAGAGGAGTTTCATGCTTTTGTTTTCTTTTTTAAAATTAATTGTTCGTTCTTTCTTTCTTTCTTTCTTTCTTTCTTTTCTTTCTTTCTTCTTTCTTTTACAGACTACATTTTGATTCATTGCACACAAATGGGGTACAACTTTTCATTTCTGTGGTTGTACATGATGTAGATTCATACCATTTGTGTAATCATACATGTACATAGGGTAATGTCTGTCTGTCTCATTCCACCATCTTTCATACCCCTACCCCCTTCTCCCTCTCATTTCCCACAATGTAATTCTAAAGTTCCTCCATTCTTTTCTTACATCCCACCCTCCACCCCCATTATGTATCATCATCTACTTTTCAAGGAAAACATTCAGCCTTTGGTTATTCGGCTTGGCTTATTTCATTTAGCATGATATTCTCCAATTCCATTTACCAGCAAATGCCATAATATTATTCTTCCTTATGGCTGAATAATACTCCATTGTGTATATATATACCACAGTTTCTTTATCCATTCATCTGTTGAAGGGCATCTCAACTCACAATAGCTCGATTGTGGAACCAACCTACATGTCTTTGTTTTCTGACAGTAAAATACTGAATTTAAGTTTTGGGGGATATTAATTTAACTGATATACATCCATTTTTGAAGAATGAATCTAGTGTATCTCAGAATCTAGGGGTGGGAAAAAGAAAAGAGTTTTATCTGGACATTAGCTTATTTCCAAAACCAGTGAGGCACAAGAATCAAGTTCTCACTGGGATGACCTATGCGTGGCCCACAGATCCTTTCTGTTGGTTATATACCTTTTATGTATCTTAGGCTTCACAAAATCCCTTTGCTCCATATTTACCCAACTATAGGATGTAATTAGAGTTTGTTTCCTCCCTTTTGAGAAGAGGAACTAAGAAAATTGAGTTCTATAAAAGTTGAAATATTTCATAGATATTTAATAACTCAATGTTCTCAGGGTGTGTGCTGGGTGTGGTGGTGCACACCTATGATCCCAGCAACTCCAGAGGCTAAGGCAGGAGGATTGCACATTGGAGGCCAGCCTCTTCAACTTAGTAAGGCCCTAAGCACTTTAATGAGAACTTGTCTCAAAATAAAAAATAAAAGAGGGCTGGAACATAGCTCAGTGGTAAAGCACCACTTGGTTTAATCCCCAGTACCAAAAAATGTAGATAGATAGATTAGATAGATAGATAGATAGATAGATAGATAGATAGATAGATAGATAGTCAGTCTATTTTAAATGGTATAGACAGTTTTTAATCCTACCTGAAATACAGAACTTTTAAGCTACAAAGCTGACATTATTTGATTGAGATTGTGTTAGTTTCTTATTGTTGTCATATTACCACCACTTCAGTAGCTTAAGACAGCATACATTTATTATCTTGCAGTTCAAGTGGTCAGAGCCAAAAATGAGTCTTACTAGGCTGACATCAGGATACCAATAGAGCTATGTCCTTTTCTGGACATTCCAGGAGAATGTCTGTTTTCTGTCTCTTCTAGCTTCTAGAGCCCTCCTGCATTCCATGGCTCATGGTCCCCTTCCATCTTCAAACTCAATAATGGCTGGCAAAATCTCACATCATACCACTGACACTGACCAACCTGTCTCATTCTTTTACTTATAAACACCCTTGTGATTACACTGAACCTACCCAGTAATCCAGGATGATATCCCCATGTCAAGATCTTTAATTGCAGTTGCAAATCCCTTTGCCATGTAAGGTTACACATATGCATGGGTCCCAGGGAGTGGGATGCAGGAGGGGGAAGTAGAGCCTTATTCTGCCTACTACAAAGATATTAAAGCATAAATATTTGTAAAGACTCTTAACAAATTTCATCAGTTTGGTAAATCAGAAGTCAACCCTTGCAGGAGTTGTAAAGACTGGTTAAGGTTATTTTAGAGGACCCTAGTGTGCCTCCACCATTACATCACTTAGTTACGACTCATCTGATTTCTCAAGGAAAGGATAATGTCTTTTGGATCCAAAACATAGATGACTACATGCATTCCTCTTGTCACCTTTACTTTGCCAATTCTCCATCTTATTTAATTTTATAGAAACCTGGCATAGTGCCCTTGGAAACTGGCCACTCCTTCAAATATTGCCAATATGGGATTAGATGAGAATGATTGTGAAATAGTTACTCAAAATAGCGCAGTTTGATTGAAGGTGTATTGCAACATCTCCAGCAAATGATAAGTAAAAGGGGATTTTCCCACAACGTGTGTGTGTTGTGGTTGTGTTTAAAGCAAGATCACTCTCCCCGTCTCACACTAGCACAGTAATTCTCTTCATCTCAGCCACTGCTGTTGTCTTCCTATTTATTTTGCAGCAGAGTGCTCAGACCAGCTGATGCGATGCAGCCAGCAGCTGCCCCCGTGTGTTAGAAACATCCCGCAGCTTAACCACGGAGAATCAGGACTTAATTCATTTACTCCGGCTCCTCCGCTCCTTCCCCTGCCAGCACAGCTGCAGTATAGCTCCTCCATCTCCAAACCTGGCACCCGTCCCAGCTGGAAGCTACCTGCCAACACTTTTCTGAAGACCAGCCAGAAGGGGGAAGAACAGGAGGGCAGGGGGCTGAGGAGGGAGGGAAGAGGAGATGCACATCTAATTGCACTGGCCTGCAGCCCCCTTTGGATCTCCACGCTGCTGGGCTGAGGCCATATTGGTATTCACCAGCCGTCAGTGGCCTTGCTTGTAAATGTCCTATTTAGATCTGAGCACGCTTTGGCAAGGTTTGAGACTAGAATTACCTATTTCCCCTCTTTTCTCTGTGCATTTGCAGAACTAGGGACACCCCACTGACCGGAAAAAATGGCCTCCCAGGCAGAACAGAGGTGAATTGGTGTTCTCATTACACTAGGCACCTCCTTCTCACCTCCATAACTGTTCTGGGATGAGGACCTCTTGTTGATATCAAATTTTACAGCCTTCTCACATGGTAGTAGTTATGTTTTTGGTATCAGTTGATTTTTTGGTAAATGTGTGATTAAAAAAAAAAAAGCATCTGAGTTCAGCAGTCGTTTGGATAAGTTTGCATTTTATTAATCACAAGAATAATTACCTTAGAAAACCTGTGAGGACAGGGATGCAGGGATGCTGCAGTACTGGCCCAAAGCATGAACCCTGCAAAGACAAGTGGGGTGAAAAAAGACATGCTGGTTGTGCATATGGATTCATGGACCTCCGTGTAATAACTTGACTCCCTAGAGCTCTGTCTAGGTCACAGGAAGGGACAATACTGGAGAAAAACAGGGGCCAATTTTCTGGGCATCGTGCGTTCCAGAGCTGGGTCTGGAGCTGCTCTGTGGGCCCTTTCCAAGTGTGTGTGCACCTTCTGCCGGGAAGATGGGCATTCAAAGCAGGCACACATGCAGGAAACCACATGGCTTAGATCCCTGCTCCACAGTTCGGAAGCCTTCAAAACAAACTGAGCTACCTGTACACTGGAGCTTCATTTATACCATTTGGCTCATATTACAAACCATACAAGGCAATGTGACCTCAGGGCAGCTCGAGTTCAGAGGGGAAGTTGAGTAGACAGACTGCAGCCTGGACCTGCAGCCCTAGTCCACAAGAGAGGCTTCCCAAGGCAAGTGGGATTTCTGGTTCTTTGTTATCCCCCAGATAAGTTGTAGGAAGAGAGAAGTGGTTAGAAGCAAAAGTTAAAATCAAATTAATTAGAAACCAGGGGGCCCTGATGGAAAGCTAGCCAGAGCTCTTAGAAAGATCCTGAACACACCCCCACACCCACCCCAAGGAGGTGGCACTGATCCTCTGGTTGCTGGATCAACGGAAGCTGAGCGATTGCAAGGCAGCTGGGCTGCCCTGCAGGACTTGATGCAGATGCAGGGTAGCAGCTGGTAGGGAAGCAGTCAATGTTTAGCAACTCGAAGGCCCACACCTTGCGTGATGGCTTTAGCCTATGATCAAGAACTCAAAAACTCCAGGGCTGAGTTGTGGCTCAGGGGTACAGCTGCTTGCCTAGCATGTGTAGGCACTGGGTTTGATAATCAGCACTGCATATAAATAAATGAATAAAATAAAGGTTTATCAACAACTAAAAAAAAAAAGAAAAGAAATCCAAAGTGTCTCATCAAGGGTTTGGGAGCCATAGAGAGGAAATACTGATGGAATCTGGCTCCTTTGTTTTCTTTCACTGTTGCTATAACGGGGACTCTCTTCTGAGAGATCGAGGCCTCAGGAAAAAAACCTGTCATCATGGGGTAGAAAGAGAGATGGCTGTGTGCCTTGATGGCCCTGTACTTGGCATTTAAACAATAATCCTTCCTTTTCCCTCACTACTGGCACCCATGTGGATATTTATTATTCCCATTTTCCAGATGATAAAGGGTAGATCCAGTTCTACCCAGATCTTCCTGGCTCCTCATCTGATATCCTGTCTTCCCATCAAATCACACCACTGTTCCCAAAGTTTCTTGGAAACCGTCCTTCTGCTGGGCGTTATAGTTGTGCATTTTACCAAACAGGTCCATTGTATTCGTATTCTTTTTATTCCCCTCAAATCAGTCTTTTTACATAACAATATTTTCACCTTATGTCCATTTATTAACTCAACTAGTCACTCATCAGTCAATCTAATTACATTGAAGTTATCACTTCCAGTGGAACAACAAAAGAAGCCACATCTAACTTCTTGTTTGAAATACAGGCTGATGGTAGATAATGAGGCCGTCTGGCTTCATCTCCATCACGTAGGCCTCATTACTGAACATAAGAAAGAGCTTGATTAAAGATACATGCATATGGACATACACATAAACATTCCCCCAAAGATCACAGTTGCAGTAATTCTGAAAGATTTCCTTGGATTTTCATCTAAAGCATTTTCCATGGAAATCAATTTCATAGACCTGTTAATGTGAGCAAGTGCCTCATGATAGAGATTATGTTCTTTCAAGAGAAATTTCCAGCCCCCATCACTCCTCAGCCTTTTTATCTTCCACCATTTGTTGATAATGTAATGTTACACTCATCAGATACAAATCAATAATGATAGATGTCCATTCCCAATTAATTTTATCTTACATCTGATACAAACTAGATTGCTAAATGGTGGGGCAGTGGGTATAGCCTTTCTGAAGGGGAATGAGGGTTTGTGGACCAAAAGACTTCATTTCTGACCCTTGCTCTCCTGCTTCCTCTCAGAGGATGCTCAGCCTCCTCCTGTGATATGTCCAGATTTCATCCTCTTGAGTGACATGACCATCATCTCCTTTCTGTGTTTGTGCAGGAACTACGTGAACGAAAATGAGCCTTCAAATGGTTAAGTGCACTGTACATGAAAAAAAGACACAAGTTGTAACTTTTCCATTTCACTGGGTCCAAACAAGAAAAGAATGGTTTACTGCTACTATGTTAGAATTCGACTCTATAGCTGATAGATTCAATTTTCTTTACTTTGGACAACGATTTACAATATTCCTGGGTGTGAAGTGTCATTTCTAGACTTCTTATGAGTTCTCCATCAAAGTCATCCAGTGTATTAAGTTTGAAAAGATATTCCCACTGTCCTGTCTTAACGCCTTCTTCATTTTTTAATTTAACTTTATTTGGAAAATGTTTTATGCAATATTTAGATATTTAAGAAAAAAATAAGGAAAAATGAAACAAATACATGTGTATCTACCACTCAGCTCAAAAAATAAAACTGGGAGCACTGTTAGATCTTCTTTATGCTCAATATCTGCTTGGTAGAGACTTACTTCCTAGACATTACTTCCTGAGAGACTGGGAACCCCAGCTCTTGGCTTTACCTATCTTTGCAAGGCCCTGGAAATGTCCCTGTGTCTCTGGCCTCGATATTACAAAGTCAATAATGAACATGGGATTTTCAAGGCTGTGAATTAGCTGTGAGATATCTGGAACTTGGTGAGTTTGGGGCCCTTTTCCCCTGATCTTGTTCAGATGAAAGTGCAATATCTCTTATGGTCACATCTTCCAGAACATTCAATGAGAGAGCCCAAAGTCCTTAATTCTAGTTCTGCATGATGATCTGAGAAGCCAAGGGGAGCTGGTCAAGCTCTCGGAACTTGAAGTGACTTGACTGATTGAAGAGGAAGGGATGCCCCTTGCCTCCTGAGCCTCCACCCTACATAGGAAATTTGGACTGACAGGGGAGCCCTGATTGAGCTGGTATAAAGGTTGAGGCAGGTCCAGCTGTCCTTCTGCCTGGCCTCTTCTGAGCCTTGCTTCTTTTCTGGTCATAGCACTGTCCTGGCCAGAAGATTGTGGGCTATTGCCGGCTCCAGACCCTCATCTGAATTCTGAGATGGGTTCATGAGTCATTTGTGGTGAAGAAAGAACTTGGAGTATCACATTATTCTTTGGACATTGGTCTTGGCTAAAATTAACATTGGAAGCCCAAGGGTTTTAAAGATAAGAAAAAAATGCAGAAAACTCAAGGAATCACTTGCCCTGTTGCTCCCATATATTGCAGCCAAATAAACACATTCCCATATTTATTTATGTTGCAGGCCAGTCATTTTTTTCCTTACACAGGAATCTTATTAAAACAATAAATCACTGTTAACCTGGGTTTTAAATTGGCCCAATATGTTTGGAGAACTGGTTTAATTTTCCTATTTTTCATTTTTCAATTAACTAATTTAGCTTTCCCAGTTGGGATACCACAAACCTTAACACATGGATTTATCTTGAAACCAGGAAGTCCCAACATACATCTCCATCAAAAAGAAAAAAGAAAAAGGAAAATCTGACATCTTATCCTGAAACAAGACAGTGAAAAAAAAAAAAAAAGTACAGGTCCAGAAAATATCTGTTCTGATCTTTGCAAACTGCCTAAGCCTGAGCTGTTGGAAGCAGACCCTACTGCCTGAAAATCCTCCTGAATATTATATTCTGTATTTTCTCCATGTCTCCTTTGACTGAAATTCTCCAGTGCATTATGTTTTATGTCTTCTCTTCTCCAAATTCACATGTTGAAACACTAACCCTTAATATGACTATATTTGGAGACAGGGCCTTTATGGAAATAATCAAGATTTAGTGAGGTCATAAGGGTGGGACTCTGATCTAATAAGATGAATGCCCTTACGAGACAGCAGAGTGCTCTGTCACCCTCCATGTGCACAAGAAGAGGTCACATGGACACACAGCAAGATGGTGGTCAAGAGAAGCCAGGAGAAAACGCCTCAGAATGAACCCTACCCTGCTGGCACTTTGACCTTGCACATTCCAATCTCCAGAACTATGAAAAAATAAATCACACAATCTCTGGCATTTTGTTATGGCAGCCCAACGTAAGGCAAGACAATCTCCCAGTGATGTTTTTTCAGGAGTATTGTGACAATTACTGGCAACCTCCTTGGTATCATAGAACAACACAGCCCAAGACCCTAGAGTGTGCTCAGATGCCAAAGGAAGTTTCCTTCTCCAGAGGAGAATGTACTTATGAGTGTGTGTGTGTGTGTCTGTCAGGGAGGGGAACTTTCACAGTGAACCAATATCAGAAATGTCCTTAACCATGGCTACACTGTAATTTGTTCTGAGGCCTGAAACTTGGACTTGTGAGTGTGGACCTTAGGAAAATATAGTCTCAGTGAATGCTGTATTTGGGGGAAGCTATTCTACATAGTGAAAAGAGCTTTGGCTTTGGAGTCAGACAAAGTTGGGTTCAAAGTTCAGCTTTTTACTGTATTAACCAAATTGGCATAAACAAGGACTACATGGGCTCATAAAACTGAGAAACCAAGACACTTGTTTTGCTTTCAGGCACAGCTATATCCAGGTACTCAAAGGAAGTCATTGGAAATCTAGCTCCTCTTTTTCCACTCTGATGATTTCTCTATTGGTCTCATTCTGAAACAAGTCATCCTTAGCAGCTATAGACTCTCAGATCCTCACACTAGTGGTGAATGGAGGAAGGACAGTTTCTTTGCCAAGAATTCCAACAGAGATCTTGATGAGGCTGTTGATGGGTCGATTCAGAGTCACAACTCCAGAGAGGGATTTGGGTGGGAGTGGGGAAGGAATTGGTCCCATTAGAACTCAGGATAGATGGTGCTGTTGCTGGAGAATGATGAAGGGATGCTGGTCAGAAAAAAGCAAGATATGTCTGTATAGACACCATGATGAGTCTGGGCAAATTGTTTAACCTCTCCCATCCTCAAGTTCCTCCTCTGTAAGATGACTATATCAAGTAAAACCACTAGTGAACTTGTGAATATTAAATGTGCTGTTAGCATAGCTCACAACACAGATTGGGGGTTTAATAACTGTTAACTGCTTGCATTTCCTGCCCCTGGCCCTCTCCCAGAAACTTGGGGGAAGCTCAAGTGATCTGGATGATATGGAAGGTGGCATATTCTTTTAGTCTGGGGAGGCCTTGAGCAGCACAAAAACTTCAGAACCCACTCAGTGAAGCCCCTGTGCCAGTTTCTACTGGGGAAGGATGGCCTTAGGATAGGGTGAGGATTCCCTGGCTGAACTCAGCCCTAGAACATCCAGTTGGGCCAGCAAAGGCCTTTTCAAAGGCAGTTCTCTGGACAGGACAGCTTGGAAGAGCTGGCAGGCACCTTCGTGTTATTCTCTGGAGGGCAAACCAGGCCTCTCACTGCATGTATTACTCTCCTGTAAAGCGATACACAGTCCCTCTCAGACCTGTGGGGTTTCTCACCCAAGTAATCCCTGCCCTACCTGAGTTGAGCCATGTGAATGCTGAAGAATCCTAATATAAATTTGTTGCTGCCACAGCCTAAAGAAGCCTATAACCCAGTGGAATCATGTACCTGCCCAGCTGGTGACGGGTTAAAACTGCCAAATTTCACCTCCTCACTTCCACAGCTCTCCCTCCCTAACCATCCTCATGCCACTCTTGGATTCCTCTGTCCAAATTTTAAAAGAGTGTATCCTTGACTATGTCTTGATTTATGGTAGGCCAGACAGGAGCAGGTGACCATCTGCTAAGCTCACTGGTGACCTCCGGAAGGAGGCCTGGCCTCTCAGCAGCCACTTCTGCCCCGACACTGCAGTTTTAAAGGTCACCCACAGATTCCGAGGAAATACAAAAGAAACTGAAAAAAGAAATGTTACTAATGGGTTTCTTTAAGTCCTGTCACCTATGGTATCCTTGGGTCCACCTTGATTGATTCTGGGACTGCCACACAGGATCTTGTTTTCGTGGCTTCTGTTGAGGACTTTGAGGTAACCTCTCCATGTGTCTCAGGAATATTCAACAATTCCTCCCCCGGCTCCCTCAGTAAGCAGCTGTGGAGGTAAACCAGCTAACAAGCATTAAAGTGTCGTGAGCTCCTGGGGAGAAGTTCTATAATCCAAAGGCAGCATGATTATGAGTGGCAGTCCAGGTGACATTTTCTCTCTGGGCAACTAGTGGCTCAGTTAGAGCTGTGTGTATTTAGGGGCAAGGGAAGATGATTCTGATAATAACTCGGGCAGGCTCAAGCTTCAGAAAGGTAGAATGTGCTAGAAAGTGTTTTCCATCCGAGTGCTTAAGCGGTGTTGGGGCCATCACCTCCATCAATGACAGTTATTTATGGGTAAAATTGCCAAAGTTGGTGTGGTTCACAAAGGTCATGAAGTAAATGGAGACAAATAGTGTGGCATCAAAAGGAGGAACTCATAGCAGTGGACCTGACTTGACCTCTCAAGGGGTCCAGACAGTGCCCAATTTGTGTAATTTGGATCTTTCATTTAGAAATCCATTTTCTGAGAACAATTTTATTATGTATAGGAATTGTGCCACTGTTCATTTCAAAGGGCTTCTTTTGATACAGCAAGAAAAAACCTCTAAACACTTTATATACTGATGGGAATGTGAATTGGTGCAACTTTTTTGAAAGCAGTTTTTTCAGTATCTAGCCAAATTAACCCATGTTGTCCCATTGTTCTGTAAGTGGAACACCTTTAAAAACTTCAATACAGTATGTAACATACAAAATAATTACATAATACATAATATAATTATAATATAACATCATAATATATATAAGGTCTAGATTATGATTTCCAGTGCATCTGGGTCAGTCTTGTTGAAATAATCATAGGATTGAGCCAGGTGCAGTGGCGCGTGCCTGTTATCCCAGCGGCTCAGAAGGCTGAGGCAGGTGGATCACAAGCCAGCCTCAGCAATTTAGGGAGATCCTGTTTCAAAATAAAAAATAAAAAAGGACTGGGGATG
The DNA here is from genome assembly GCA_020662805.1 of Glaucomys volans. Lineage (NCBI taxonomy): Eukaryota > Metazoa > Chordata > Mammalia > Rodentia > Sciuridae > Glaucomys > Glaucomys volans. The sequence continues at coordinate 32,649 of JAJEJO010001862.1, forward strand.
TAGCTCAGTGGTTAAGCACCCCTGGGTTCAATCCCTGGTACTAAAAACTAAAAATAAAGAGAAATTTTAAAAATATTCACAGAATTGAAGGCTTGGGACTAAATGGATTAAAATGCGAAAGTCCTATAAAAGCAATTATTTTTTAGGAGTAGATGCTGCATATTTGCTAACATGTACATAGGGCAATGTATATATATCATACCCAAACAATGGAATCAACCTATGTCATATTTAGTAGGGACTTGGCACAATGAGCTATGGCATATCCACCAGAGAATACTGAGCAGTTGTTAAGGAGAATGAGTACATGTGTGCATGAAGACTTGGAATAATCTACATGTGCACTGATTTAAAAAATACACCAAGGCAAAAACAATATATATGGTATGTATTATAGTCAGCTTTTTTTGCCACTGTGATCAAAAGACCTGACAAAAACAATTTTAGGGGAGGAAAAGTATATTTGGTGTTTATGGTTTCAGAGGTCTCAGTCCATAGATGGCTGACTCCATTGCTCGGGCCTCATGTGCAGCAGCATATCATGGTGGAAGGATGAACAGGAGGAAAGCAGTTCTGGTCATGGCAATCATGAGGCAGGGAGAGAGCTCTGCTCACCAGAGACAAAATATATATCCCAAAGGCATACCTCCAGCAACCTACCTCCTCCAGTCACACCCTACCCTGCCTACAGTTCCCACCTAGTTAATCCATTCAAGTGGATTAAAGCACTAATTAGGTTAGGCTCTCATAATCCAATCATTTCACTACTGAGCTTCCTTGCATTGTTTCACATATGAGCTTTTGGGGGACACCTCACATCTAAACCATTGGTAAGCATGTGTGTAGTAAATTGCTAGAAGGATGCACCAGAAATTATTAACAGGTATAATAAGACTGGAGGTCGAGAATGAGAGAGAAACTTATGTTTTGTTATCTCTGCCTGTACTGTTTGAATTTTTTATTGCTTCAAACACCTAAGTTTTAGAGTGATTTTTTTTTATTTTATTCATTCTTTTAGTTACACATGACAATAGAATCCATTTGGATATAATTATACAAGCATGGAAAATATTTTATTCTAATTCAGACCCCAGTACCTCTCTTCCTCCTTCCCTTCCCCACCCCTGCTCCCTTCCTTCTTGAATCTTTCTACCATTTACCCATAGTTTTTTTTTTTTAATTAATTTCTTGTGGGTGTATATGATGGTGAGATTCACTGTGGTCTATTCATCTACGTACATATGAAAGTTATATCAGATTAATTCCACTGTCTTTCATTTTCTTATGCCCCTTCCTTCCCTTATTCATACATTCTTTTTTCAACTAGGGAGAAGCACTAAAAAGCAGAAACAAAAAAAGACCCCTTTCAAAGAGGGCCTCCATTTCCAAGGCAATATTGCTGCTGTGTAGTTGTGGGCAGCTCTGGTCCTAAGGGAAAGGGACTATTTGCCCCTCCTAGCCAATAACATCTCAAGGCCACATTAGTCCCCTGATTGAAAGAACAGACACTGAATTTGCAGTTCTCTTCGAATCAGAAGGAAGGAATGATGGAGATACTTTGCCTTTGTGCTTTCAGATGTGCTACTAGCTACTTTGCCCAGCCATGCTCTCTGTGTCTTCCCAGTTTCATTCCTCAAGTCTTGGCTCAGGGGAATTAGTTTGGCCAATATTCCAGATTCCTCCAGTTCCCGGACGTGGACCAAAGTCCAGGAAAGTCATCCTCATTATTATAGGAACAACCAATGGACTGGTGGGGGGAGGGAGGCTGAGGGACACAAACATTTTGGGAGCTGGTGAGGCTGAGGAAGTAGAAGAGGGCAAAAAACCAGGAAGATGGAACCTTCTAAGCCTGGGAAACTGGTTCCAGTAGGAAACTGCCCTGTTGGTCATCTGCATTATTGTCTGATGATTTATTAATATAGATACCTAAACTAAGAAAGAACTGAACTGATTTTTCATTACTGCTTAACTCATTTGTTTCTTAGTGATTTATTATATAGTGATTATAAAGTGCTTTATTATATAAAGGAGCTCTTTATATAGTATCTTCATGAGAAATGTAAGCATCTTTGTTTATCAGATTGATGACATTTTAAAAGTTAGCAGTACAAGTGTCAGCAAAAGTATAAGAAAAAACAGAGGCTAATTCATGTAACTGTGATGGTAGTGGTAGGGGCATACCCTGGCTGAATCCTTTTAGATGACAGTTTGGCATTGTGTGGCAAAATTAAAATATGTATAGACCCTGGCCCAGCAATTCTCTTTCTAGGAATTTATCTTGCAGAAGCATTTGCAGATGTACACAAAGATTGTTATACAAGTATTTTGTTCATTACTGTGGCTATTCAGGAACATTGGAGACATCCCAAATGCACATCAATAGAAGATTAGACAATCACAGCACCCTACAATGGGAGACTGTGGTGGTGTAAAAAGAGGGAAGCGACTCTGCATGTATTGACATAGATAGTTGTCCATTATTGAGATTCAAGCTGCAGACAAAAAGCAATGTGTAAAATACTTCATGTATATTCTTATTTCTATTCATATATGCTACAAAGATCTATAATACCACTGAAAAATATCTGAATGATTACCAACAAAGCAGTGTTTATCTCTGGAGTTATAGGGATTGTCCGTTTTATGGCACACATTTTGTAATTTTTATTATGACTGCGTGTTGTTTTTATTAGAGAGAATTAGGATGATTTTTAAATAAGAAAAAAAAATATTGTTCAGGGAAAAAAAAGTGCTGTATGCTCATTCTTAAAAATAACTGATACCAGAAAGCTGTTCTTGAAGGTCAGATTGTTCTAACAGATTTGCACACCAGTGACTAAATCTGAGGCAGAGAAGTTTCTATACTGCATCAGAGGTGTATGTTCTAATTGGTCATGTCATACCACCTTGTATACTTAACACCTATTTTCCCATTGTTCAGAGAAGCAGAGCAGAATTATTTCCTAATTTTTTAACTAGAAAAGCCCACAGTTGTCTTCAAATACTTACATGAAAGCAATTTAGAAACTGGCAAGCCTTTTTACTTTGTCCATTAATGCTTTAAAAAAGAGAATGAAGGAGAAATAAAAGGAGAAAAGCATTTGGAAGCATTACAAGTCCTATTTATCATTACCCTATGTACTTATACTATGTATAATTATATTATGTATAATTACATGAATGATGTGACTCTACATTGTGTACAACCATAGAAACAAAAAGTTGTACCCCATTTGTGTACAATGAATCAAAATGCAGTCTGTAAAAATTAAAATTAAAAAAAATTTTTTAAAGTTCTATCTAGAAACTATTTGTTCCCACGTTCATCCACTGGAAATATACTGTATAATCCTTATGGTAGAAGAAGGTGCTCTTGGTTTCTTTCATACTCCCTCCTTGCTTTGTACCTTTTCAGGCACCAGGACTTTTGAGTTTGTACAATTTCTAAAACTGCTGGAAAATATTCTGCTCTTATAGAATGGTTTGTGGTGCCCTCTCTTGGATTTCCTTTCCAATTCCCAGGTTGGTGCAGGACTTTGGCTGCTCTCAGAAGGACCTAGCAAAAATGGTAAGGACCCTGTTCCCCTCTGCTAATTGCCTGTTATGATTGGGCTGGATCTGAGGAGTAGGGATTCCCATCCATATTCTTCATTCCTGCCTTTGCATGTACAGGGAGGAAGCACAGGCTGGGGATGAAATGTCTTGATAGCTACAGACAATGACATCCCAATCTCCTACCTGCTAATCCAGTGCTTTCTCCCAAGCCCACTTTGCTCTTTCCATGGTTTGCAATGAAAGTTGCTCAAATGAAGATTTATGTCTTTACTTGGGTAAAATGTGACACGTGTTTGATTTGAAAGATGAAAAACATGGCTGCCTTTCAGCTCCTGCATAGTCTGGCAAGTCTTCTCATTAGCATATTCAGCTCAGCTCTTGCCCATCCAGCCCTTGGCCTCTTTCCTGGAATAAGTCACAGCTGAAACTCCAGGGGCTGCCTGAGCTCCTGCCCCTCCAATACGGCTGCCAGTGCTGCCAGCCTTGACCTGAATCACAGGGCCATCCTGTCCTGGCACTCCAGTCTTTAACCTGGGAGACCAGTCCTGCACTGCTCTTGGGGGCAGCGTGCCAGCTTTCTGGAGAACAGACTGTCACCAGGAACCTCTGAGCTGCAACATCAGAGCTATGCGTCGGGGGCCACAGTGATCCGAGCACTAGCCCTTAGGGCCTTGAGACCCGGGGGCCTACACCCTCAAATCTGGCAAGCTCCATGCTTTGGGTCCTTCTGAGAATTCTGGTTCATGAATGCCATCAATTCAAAGAGAACACAAGAAGAATCACAGCACAGTAAAACCAGAAATGCCCTGGAACCTTCAGCTCATTACAAAAGATCCACGTTTGCAAGGTTTTCCCAAATTGGACAAGCATTCTAAAATTCACAAAATGTTTTTTATAATGAATTGTTAAGCTGAAATAAAGTACCACACCATTAATATAAAAAACACAATTTTATCCATTGGGTTAGAGGAAAGAATAAATTTGTTTTCAAGGTTTTGCTTTTTTTAGCAAATGATATTACAAAATTGTTGCTGTATAACAAAGCAATCAAAGTACATGAAGCTTGGTAGAAAAGGGAGGAAGAAAAGAATTAGGGAGGTAGGTCTGCCTGTTAGTTTGTTATTTTTCTAGATGTTGTAATGTTTGTGGGGTTTTTTACTATTTTAATTTTTAAGACATTGTAATTTCTTTTCTCACTCTAAATATTCTCTTGATACCTAACTTGAATCTTTTCCCCTGATACTGGGGATCAAATCTAGAGGCACTCTATCACTGAGCTACATCCCCAACCCTTTCTGTTTTTTATTTTGAGACAGGGTCTCAATGAGTTGCCCAGGCTGGCCTTGAACTTGTCACCATTTCTGTACACCAAACATCCTGCCCTGCTGAACTTCTTTTCTTAACTAGGGACTACAAACTGCATAGGACACAAAACCAGGGCTAGGGATGTGACTTGGTGGTAGAGCACTTGCCTAGCATGCATGAGGTCTTGGGTTCAATTTCAAGTACTACCATTAATAATAAATAATAATAATAATAATAATAATAATAATAATAATAATAACAAATAATAATAATAATAAAATAAGTAAAAACTGCAGACCAACTTTCGTGCATCCTCTTACTCTGGTTCCTAGCTGCATATGTGTGTTCAGTACCATTGTCATTATCTTCCTTTTTAAGGAAGCCCTATCACATCTTTTATCTTGGTTCTAATTTAGAGACTGAGGATTGTGTACAGCATCTCCTAGGTGCTTAAATTCTCTGTACCTTAATCTTCTCATCTGTAAAATGGGGATAATCCTGGCAATCACTTAACAGGATTGCTGTAGGGTTAAATGAGTAAATACATATAATGTACTTAGAACCATGCCTGGCACAAAGCAAGCACTATGCAGGAGCTGGCAGTCGTTTTACTTTATTCTTTGCCTAGATGTGTGCACTTCACAGTGTGCAGGGGAACAAGACTTTTCTCTTTTCTTCCTCTTCCTCTCCCTCCCGGATTCCATAGGATTGTATTCAGAGTTTGGGGGAGGGGAAGGAATGGAAACAGTAGGACTTAGGACACAGGCAGCAAAATCTCTTCAGATAGGAACACAAATTAAAGATGTACAAATCAAAACACCACAGTAGAAATGTATTTTCTAGAAATCCAGAGAAGTAAAACCCAGAAAAAAAATAGCTAAGAGATTTGAAAATCATGACATCAAGGAGGTAAGGAAGAATGGAGCAGGAAGTTGCTATTTTTCATTTTTAAAAATCTTGCTCTCTTTTAACTGTGGGCATGTGTAACCTTTATTCATCTAAAAAAAGCAGCTATGTAAAATTGTTACAAACACATATATTTGACTAAAATTTAGAGGGGAAAAAAAGTCCCTTTCAAAGAATTCTTTTGACTGGAAGAACTGGTTTATTTTTCCCTGTTGAGATAACAATGCTCTTGGTTACTCTTTGTAGTTATTTTAATAAAAAAAAATGATAAGCAGAAAACTGCAACAAAAAGAAGAGGATTTGTTTAGGTAAATTGTAAGTAAGCTTTCCCTTGTGGGAATCTTTGCTTAATTGGACTGCAGCTGGTGCTAATTTATTCTCTTCACTGTGTCTCATTTTGGTCCTGCGTGTGTCTTTGCCTGTGCTTGTGTTTTAAACATCACAACAATTTGAGGCTTTCATTTGCTGGCACGAATTTGGATACAACTGGAGGGGCTCATGGGAAGCTGATCCTAAAGAATGATTTAGGTTTTTTTGTACTCTGGGAGCCACTGAATGTACAGCTGGGAGGAACTAGATTGGGGGTTGCTATGTGATCGTGTTCGATCTGATTATCCCATTATATTGCTCTCAGTTCATTCAACACCCATCCCACTACCCTCCCATTCAGAATCAAAGGCACTGTACAAGCGGGTGGGGAACTGGGGTGAAAGAAGCACTGATTGGCTGCTTGGTATGTACCCTGGTTCATTGAGCATGACAATCGTGGCTAGAGCCACCATCTAGAAAAAGTAGCATCCTGGGCACAAAGTGAAGAGAAGTTGGCTTTTTTAGCTTGATAAATAGAAAATACCATCTGAGTACATTTTTCTTGTGCCTAGCTGTGTCTCTGCTGGGTCTGCTGGACACCAATTGCATCTCATTGTTCTCTGACAAGTGGCATCAGTTATGGTTCCATCTCTGGGTTGCTCACAGGAAGGAGCAATGGACTGAACATATTGCTGTGGATTTTTTCCAGTCTAAGTACAAGGGGCAGACTTCATCTCATTATGGAATTCCAAGTCATACTCAGACAACATGAATTACTCCGTGAAGATTGTTACTACTCCTTTCATCCCTGTTCACATTTTACAGAGCCAATAGCTGACTTTGAAAAATAATTTTTAAAAAAGTAATTAGAGCCCAACTGCCAGCTGTTTTTGTTTTTAATTTTAATTTTTTTTTTTTCAGTGCTGGGGATGGAACCCAGGGCCTTCCGCCTGCTAGGCAAGAGCTCTACCCCTGAGCTGCATCCCAGCCTCCGTTTTATAAGGCAAATGGGGGATTTTTAAAATTTGACATATATCAAATCACAACACAAGATACTATGAAGTTACTCCTTCTATAGGAGACTCAAAATGAAATATTGAAAGTAACTATTTAAAAAGAAAATCAAGTTGAATGGTGAAAAACCTTGTGTTAAGTGAAAAAAAGCCAGACACAAAAGCATAACGACTGTAGGATTCCACTCATGTGAGGTGCCCAGGACAGTCAAGTTCAGAGAAACCAAAAGTGGAATAGACTGAGGGAGGGGAAAGAAGAGCAGCTGTTCAGTGCTACAGAGCTTCTGTTTGGGATGATGAAAAAGTTCTGGAAGCACATGATGGTAATGGCTGCACAACAGTGTGAATGTATTGCCTGCCACTGAACCTTACGCTGAATGGTTAAAATGGTGAATTTTATGTTAGAGATTTATCACAATTTAAAAAATACAAAAATATCAGTGTTTCCTATGTGATGCTGGTGCATACCATATTATAGAAATGGACATATTGTGCAGTTTTGCAAAACACAAGAGATATTTACCACTCCCCACCACCCCACTTACCCTTTGCCCCCCCATATTATTCCTCAATATGAATAGGCAAGGAAAAGAAAAGGAGAATAAGTTTATTAATATGTTAATTATTGACCTAACCCGTGGTCCTCTTGGAATGTGAGGTATATTACAACCTAATATCTAAGGTTAGAGATAACCAGTAGATTTTGAAATTTTCACATTCTGCTTATCCCCGGTGATCTTGGGTATTTTGTTTGGGATGTGCGGTAGCTCAATGCTATCATTACTACTCTCTTCCCACTGTGATCAGCCTCCTCAACAGCTGCAGAAAGAATTTCTGCACTAGCTCAGGCAAAGGGAAGCACTGGGAATTCTGTAGGATTACAGCTGGAATGTGGAACTCCGGCACAGAGGTGAGGATGCTGCAGATGGACACTTAGGCTTGTTGTTACGTAGATGTTCCCAAAGCACAGCCAACTCCAGCCCATGTTTCCTTACATCAAAATCATCTGCTACATTAGTGCTAATGAGCAGGAACTGGTGGAAAGCTCCTCCCTTCCCTGCCATAGATCTGTATCCCTGGGGCCAGGCGAGGAGGTGGCTGCTGGGAAGTGGTGGGGCAGTCAGGGTGGCAGAGCTCACAGCCTCAATTGGAGAAGTCATTTGCTATTTCAGGACTGGGTATTTGCTCTATAGTGATCAATGGACCTTGGGAATATAAACAGTCTGAAGATTAATGTAGTATATACTTTTCTTCCTTTAATATACTTATACCAGTCCTATTATCAACTATCCTTATGGTTTTATAAATTAAGTTTAACATGTCAAGGTTAAGGGAGAAAAAATAAGTTACTAAATCTAGGCATCTCGGATTAAAGCATAATTATGGTACGTTTAGTCCAGTGTCCAGTCATGCTAGATTTCATATTAAAGAAACCACAGCCAGCATTATTCAGTTTTCTGTATTTTTATAAATACCTTGTTCTGGGCAATAAAGTAAATGCATCTGACCCCTTAATAGGTTTTTCTGAATAAGGTAGTATTGGGGGAACTAATTGTGGGAAGGTTTAAACAGAGTTCATTAAAGATATGGTTCTCTAAAGTGATAGGCTATATCAAAGAAGCCATTGTTGGAAAAAGATTCCATTGTTGAGCAAAAAATGTTTAAATGATTAGTGTACCTAGAGAAATTGAGAGAAACACAGAGTTGTTTTCCACTGATAAGGAAGAAAAACACACCTCAATCTTGGAAACAGAAGGATGACAATATACCCCTTCTATGTCACCCTGGAACAATGTCTAATAGGCTCATGTAAGGATGATCTAAACCTTTAGGGATAACGTTGTACCTTTCACCTGATGTTTACTATTGATTTATAGATGTTGACTTATAGAAAACTTCAAGCAACTCAAATAATTTGTGTCTGAAAACAATACCAATGAACTTCACTCACAGAGATAGAAATGATTGATTTCTACCTGATTGAAAAAAAGTTGACAAACCCAAGGTCTAAGTTTTATTGCCCTGAATGACATGAATCAGTTTTGTGTGTAATTAATAATTTATTCTAGTGTTGTTTCTTGCAATGACTACAAATACCATCTGTTTCTCCCTATTCCTTTGACGCAGTTTTACCACCCTACTGGGTTTTCATTAACGGGGTAAGTAGCTCTTCAGTGGGTGCTTTCTTTGGTTTTATATGACACTCGTGTTTTTAAACTCGTGAAAAGTAAACTTTGACATGAATCGGTTTTCACAGACTGCAAAGTTCAGTCACTGGTGGTTAACAGATAGTGCTGGTTAGAAGCCACAGCTTTCTCATTAAACCCAAAAATGTTTTTCCATGGAACATCAGTGTCCCCTGCCTTTCATCATGACCAGATCCAGATGACTTTGGGATTGTCAACAGTTTGCCTGAAACATTTTGAGGTCACTATCAGAGGGAAAGAGGCTTGTGAGAATCAGAGTGGAGACAAAGTGGAAGACATGTCCTGTCAAGGGGGACTTCACGAAGTGAGCCAGGACATGAAGGGCCAGTTTACTGACAGAGTTAAGAACCAATCAGAAAAAGTCTGAGCCATGCTGTACGGTCTCCAATACTGGAGTCTTGTTAATAATCCCACTTCAAATGGAAAGGAAAATGGAAAGGAGTTTTTACATTTCAAAAGGGGAGAGAACCGCAATACTCCTTCGCCCTAAAGGACTGCGATGAAAATTCGTTATTTAATGGCTCTTTCTGTTACACAAGGCAAAGCTCCCTGGGTATGAAGTGGGAGAAGATTAAAATGAAGAGGGATAAATCAGCCTGGGTAATAAAGTGAAAGGAATTTGGAGCTTTTTCCCATAATGTCTTTGGAGGGAGGACATTTGAGGTCTCAGAGAGACTTAGAAAAAGCAAGAAGAGGAGAGCTAAGTTTCTCTCGGGACAGCTGGCCCTAGGACAGTGCAGGCGGGTCTCCACGGTGTGGATGATCATGGAGAGAAGTATGTTCCTCAGTTGATTTTGAATTTTTGCCTGTTGCTCTGTAATTGCTCTGGGTCCCCTCAGCCTCTCAGTCAAAATCTGGGACCTCAGCAGTAGTTTTGTGTAAGCAGCAACTTAGGGAGTGAAATTCACACAGGAGTAGGGCCAAGAGGGAGCAGCAGCCACAGGGCTGAGCTGGCCAGGGCCTAGGCTGTCCCTTAGCCTGGAGGAGGATTCAGCCCAGGAGGGAATAGGAAAGTCAGCATCCTCATCTCCATCTGCGCCCAACAAACTTCAAAAGCAGGGCGAGCAGGCTGGATGATCAGCATTTATAAAGCGGACTCTATTTATGTTTCTTAATTAAGAAATGATCCTCAATCCTAGAGAACTTAGGGGTCCAATTTATATAAATATAAAAATCTGGAATATTTAATCAATGCATGCTGTATTCACTTACTAAACGATCATACCAAATCCCCTTGATATGTACAATTAAAATACATGTTCATTAAAAGAAAAATCCTGAGTGACTCAGACCATAAAAAGTGGATTAAAACCATCAAACCTCAGTTACTGCCTCAGTAATGTGCAAATCTGGCATGCTCTTGCCAGCTCAGAGCAGAGCAGAGTATGTATTGGGGCACTGACTCTTAAAAAAAAAAGTACCAAATGACTGAAATAAAACATGGTGCAAGAAGATCTGGGCTTGGGCAGGGACTCCTCAAGCCACCAGCCCTTAGGCTGAGGCCTTATTTATTCATGGTACTGGAGCCTTTGCACTGGAAGTAATTTGAAGGCTGGGTTTAAGGTCATAAATGAGATGTTAACCTCTATTATGGTTTGGGTGTGAGGTATCCCCCAAAAGCTCACAGGAGACAATGCAGAAAGGTTCAGAGAAGAAATGATTGGGTGGTAAGCATCTTAACCCAATCAGTGAATTAATCCCTGATGATAAAGCATCTACTTTATGCTCAACAACACGCTAAGCTCTTGAGAAATTACTCAAGCAGTAGGAAAATAAATAAGTATTTTCTATTGCTCAAGTGATAGAAAAAATAAGAATTACCTATAGTGTTATATTCTATGAATAATTATAAGTTTATTCTCATGCTTATCCTTCTTATTCCATCCCCAAACTGGGCTCTGTGTTCAGTGGGAGTGGGAACTGTGTCTAGTGCGTCTGCTCTGCCAACAGTGTCATTGGTCGTCAGCACAGTGCTGTACCTTGCAGGTGCTCAAGCACTGGGGAAATAAATGCGTACCTCTGAAAGTTAACAAGAGGAGGAATCAATGCAACTTTAATATCCTGACCGGCTTCACATTGAACCCAGGATACTCCTAATATTTCAAATGTCAAGAAAAGTGATCAAAATCAAAAAGCTCATGTGTCACCTCCAAGACTACCTCTCCCCCTTACCCATTAACCTTTAAATATGTGAACAGCTGTTCCCTTCTCCCATCACTCTGGAGAAGTGGCTTCGGAAGAACGAGCTGAACGCTGCTGCCACCTTTTGACCAAAGTCAATTCCTTGGAGGTGGATGCCACATCAAATTCTCACTCCTGCCTCCCAGGCTTGGGTAGGAGTCCCACCACTGAGGTCTGCCTTTGCCTGAAAAGTCAAGACCACGCTGTCCGAGGAGGAAATGCATGACCACATTCTGCCTACCTCTCGCAGGGCTGTGTTTATTTGTTGGTTTGCAGAGTTCTCTGTTCCTCCTTCTCTACCCAGCACCATGGTAAAGCGCAATAATTGTTTTATGTGAACATTTTATGTAAACAGCAGATGACTGACTGTTTTATATCAGGGTTGCTGGGGTACAGACACTTAATAGATACTGTTACTGTTATTAATGTTATTATTTTAAGCCCCTTCCCTACAAAGCAGATGAGCCAAAGATTAATGCTGCTCTGTTGGAAGTTCTTCATGCATGAAGAGACCCACCCCAAACTCAGTGCAGGATTTTCTCTGTCTCTCCCTCTCTTTATCACCCTCTCCTTTTCGCTTTTGTCTTCCTTTCTCTCTTTCTGCCTTTCCTCTCTCTCTCTGCTTCCCTAGGAAATCTATTCAAACTACTCTTTGCTGCTGTCTCAATCCTTGTTGAAGCCTATGTTAAGGAAATTTATGACAGATTCTCAAAAAGCTGGGAACAACTGTTTCTCCTCCTCCTCCTCCTCCTCCCCTTCCCCCTTCCTTTCCCCTCCCCCTTCCCTCCCCCTCCTCTTTCCCCTCCCCCTCTTCTTTTTTTTCTTCTTCCTCTTCCTCCAGGGATTGAACTTGGGACACTTAACTACTGAGTCACATTCCCAGCCCTTTTTACTTTTATTTTTATTTTTGGAACCAGGGATTGAACTCAGGCACACTTGATCACTGAGCCACATCCTCAGCCCTATTTTGTATTTTATTTGGAGACAGGGTCTCACTGAGTTGTTTAGGCTCTCGCTAAGTTGCTGAAGCTGGCTTTGAACTTGTGATCCTCCTGCCTCAGCCTCCTAAGTCGCTGGGATTACAGGTGTGTGCCACTGTGCCCGGCTTTTATTTTTTATTTTGAGACAGAGTATTGCTAAGCTGCTTAGGCCCTCACTAAGTTGCTGAGGCTGCCCTTGATCTTGCTATCCTCCTGCCTCAGCCTCCCAAGTGACTGGGATTACCATCATGCACCACCATAACCAGCTTGGGAACCTGTTCTTAAAAATATTTTTTTCTGATGCAGTAGCACATACTGTTGTGCCCTGTGGCTTGGGACCCCCAAGAAGACCACCAGAGACCATGGTCAATGCAAGCAACAAAGAGTCATTTATTAGCAAACTCGAGCTTGGTCCTCTGCGCATTCGGTAACCGGTGACGCTAAGAGGCCCTTAGCTCAAACTTAGCAGGGTTTTTATAATAAAATACAAACAGGTTAAGGGGGGTTCGCAGTGCTCTTTTTGATTGGTTAACATGAAAAATCACATATGAAGCATTTTATTTTAAGTTTTGGGTCAGCCTGACAGCTAGGGGAAAGGTGGTTAGCCACCCAGCTTTGCAGGATAGACAAAATAAGGAACGGGAACATTCTGCAGTTTTTCTAAAAGCTGAGGGCAGTTTGGGAAGGACTTATGTTTACTAAGTGTTTGCATTTTCCACCTTTCAATACCTGTAATCCCAGTGACTCAGGAGGCCAAGAGAGGCAGGAGGATTGCAATTGCCTGGACAATTTAGTGAGACCCTGTCTCAGAAAAAAAATGTTCTGGGGCTATAGCTCAGTGGTAGAGTGCCCTTGGGTTTAATTCCCAGTACTGCAAAGAAAAACAAACATTATTTTTAAATAAATATTTGAAAATTATATTCATTTAGAAAATTTGCAAATTTGAAAATATGTCCTCTTTGAAATAGTTGTGATGGCAAGGAGCTGGTATATTTTAGGCTAGAGGATAGAATATAAGAACCAAGAGTCATGACAAAGTTAACTTCTTTTCAAACAAAGAAAGCCAGGGAGGTAAAAAAAAACTTTGGATTTTTCCATGAGGAAAAGTCTGGAAGGAATGCACACATAGATAGATATGAGTGGTATATAGACTCAGCAAGAGGGAGATAATCCTTGGAGTCTCCAAGGGATGTTTAGAACAGATTCTGGTTTCAGGGAAGTGAAATTATTGAATAATTTAAAAAAATAAGAACTGGGAAACTAAGAGGTTTGGCACCAGTTAGAGTTTAGCCTTCTGAGCTTGGCAGAGAAAAAAATGTTGCTGCCAATGAACCAATTTCATCCCACATAAGCACCTGTACATAGTAGGTTGTCCACAACCACCTGTAGGATTGACAAGCACCTTGATTATCTGTGTTCTTACTTTACTCTTTACTATAGTTCAGACCATAGTGACTTAATGATTCTAGCTGCTCAAATTTAAATGTCCCCTTCACTCATTGGGCATAGTGATGTCCAGACAAGTGGTGTTTGCAAGTGTAGATTGCTATGTGACTGAGCAGGCTATATGAAGCAGGTGACTGAAGCTTGGGTGATTTTATATTTAGAAGCTACATCATGTGTGCATCTTGCTAAATTCACTAAAGTCACTGCTTACTTCCACGTTCGAGCAGAAGGCTCTGGATGCTGTCTTTGGGCTTTTGTTGGGGGTGTGGGGTAGCCCAGTTCAGCAGGGATGGACAGCTTTGCCGGGGTGGGGAGAGGGGAACCCCGCCCCTGGCTGAACATGTATTCAAAGGCCAAACAGTACTACTGCCTCTGTTTCTCCTGCCTCTTGCCTGAAATAAGATACCTGCCAGCAATTTCCTGTGCTGACATATTGTGAACAAAGCCTCTGAATGAGGGAGAAATGGAGACCTGGAGGATCTGGCTGGTCATTTGGGAAAACTAATGCTGGATGCCAGGCACCCTGCTTAATATCACATGGATTATTTAAAAAGCATTGTGATTCCATGAGCAGAATGGGATTCTATGCAGAGGACAAGGTATTCATCCTTTGCAGGTTTAGCTTGTAAAAGTGCCCTTAAAATTGAGAGCCCTTTACTTTGAGAGCACTAAATTCTCTTGGTGACTTTGGTGAAAGAGACATGGAATAATTGATAAAGGCAAATGTGCTTCAGATGGAAAATAATGGTGCTTAGAAAGGAATGCCTGGTGAACATCTGGTGTCCTTTATTCTGAATGAACATCTGTCACCCTTGGCTAATAAGTCACACCTGTCGACCCAATCAAAATCTCTACGTCCCACTGAAGGTGAAAATACTGATGTCGAGGTCCCACCTCCAGAGAGTCTGATGTAATTTCTTGGGTTTGCTTAAGCGTTAGGATTTTTAAATCTCCCCAGGTGATTTTAAGATGGAACCAAGACTGAGAACCACTGTGTAAGTACAAGGAGACATAAACGGATAGGGGAATATGACTTATTAATGCAAAATATTTTTAAAACCAAATGGCTATGAACTGCCTATAGAATTTTATCATGTGCTTAGAACATTTTTAATGATTTTATATACATCATTTTATATTTTTAACAGTTTTAGACAACTTTATATAAGACTTAATGAGTTCGAATCAATATTATGATCCTGAGGTATATACTAGCCATTGTGTCAGTTACAGACAACTTCTAACAAATAGACAGGTAACAGTATATATCTGATATATACATATATATTTCAAATATCTGTGCATGCAGTTCTTCCTCATGAGGCAAGCTTCTGACAGATCACCAATGGTTGGAGACTATCTATGGTGACCGTTTGGTGCTTTACTACTTTTCTTATTTTATAACAAGCTCATATAGACAAATCGTGTAGGTTTTTTTAATCAGTAGGTAAATATGATTGGGTGAGAGTCTTAGTGTAGCCAGAAACAATTTAACATTTTTTGTTTTGTTTTGTTTTTTGGTACAGGGGATTGAACCCAGAGTCCCTTAACCATTGAGCCTCAACACCAGCCCTTTTTATCTTATTTTATTTTTTCTTTTTGAGACAGGGTCTTGCCAAGTTGCTTGGGACCTCGCTCTGTCACTGAGGCTTGCTTTGAACTCATGATCTGCCTGCCTCAGCCTCACTAGTTTCTGGGATTACAGGCATGAGCCACTGCACTTGACAACAATTTCACTTCTGTTGGTAGGAATATTCCAGAAAGTCTGTTGTCTTTGAGCTGCTATAACAAAATGCCTTAGATCTACTTTGTGTACAACCAGAGAAACAACAACTGTACTCCATTTGTATACAATGAATCAAAATGAATAAATTTTTAAAAATGCCTTAGACTGAGTAATTTATAAAGAATAAGAATTTATTACTCCCAGCTGTAGGGACTGGGAGGTCTGAAATCAAGCTTTCAGAAGATGCAGTTTCTGGTAAGGGTCCAAACTCTGCTTCCAACATAACACCTTGTTGCTGCCTCCTTACAAGGCAGAAGTGATGGAAGGGAGTAAACTCACTCCCTCAAGTTCTTTTATAAGGATGCTAATCCATCCACGAAGGTGGAATCCTCACCACCTAATCACCTCCCTAAGTCCTTACCTCTTTATACTAAACACCTTGGGAGTTTAGTTCCAAGACAGGAGTTTTGAAGGAATGCCAACATTCAGGTCATTGTAGTTATCATAATCAGATTTCCTCTTTCGTAATTACTATCAGAAATAGAATAACTAATATATCCCTAAGACAGCACATTAAAAGATACTGCATTCTGTCCTGGTCATAAGCAAATGGTCCCTGATGGTCCTCTATCTTAGGGGAGAAAAAGCAAACATCACCTAGGCAATGCCAAGTTCAATCACTCTATCCCATTCTTCTCCAGCTGCCTGAACTTCCTTTACTACAGTTATTGAATTCAGTCCAAGGTAAATTAATAGGTCCCAGCTAACATTTTCATTGTCAAATTGAGCCCATGCTCATAAACTAGTGTTTATTAATACCCATGCATTCACTATTTCTGTAAAGTCCTTCTTCCTATTGCTTCCTGACAACCTGCACTATTTTAAGTTTATCACAGCTTTCAGTCTTGGTAGTTTGATAAATCCAAAGATTCCCATTTACCATGGCCAATGAAAATAGGGGAGAGAACATTTTTTTTTTTTTTTTAAATAACCCTAGACACCTGGATGATAGCTCTGGCAAAAAGTTTTTCATTCATGATATTCATCCTTATTAAATATCTAAATATTGGAGTAATTGCCACATGACAAGAGAATTCTTTTCAGCAAAGTTTTTACTGATCTTTTGCTTCTTTTCCTCTGCACTCCAAAATTCCCTGAAATAAGTTTACTGAAAGTCCTTCTCTAAGTACTTGGGAATTCTTTGCAGTAGTCCATTTATGCAGCTTTAGCTCCCTCTATAGGCTTGATTTTTTATTTTATTTTATTTTATTTTATTTTTTTTGCCAGAGCAGTAAACAATAGTCAAGATAAGCCAGTTTCACTTTGAGAAAAACACTTTTTCTCAATTTTAAGATAGTGAGTCAGACCATTAAAGATAAAGGTCCTGCTTGCCAATCATTTCTTCCTGATACACATCTCAAGGCCTTAGCTATGTCAAACCAGAGATGTTGTGTTGATCAATCCAACACTGCGATTATCACCCTGGTCCCTTTGTCTATAATGAATCTCGAGTATTAGTCCCACCTCTGCCTCTAATCCACAAGGTAACAACTATATGGACAGAGGTCAACACCCAAATTGGACTGATGGAAAGATATGACTCAGACGGCATTTGAATAAATCAGAAAGTGTTGCAGTCAGAATAAAAAGTGAGGTTATCTAAGGTGGGTGGAGAGCTAGGTTTTCAGATATCCCCAAATCCTTACAAAGGAGAATGTACAACTGGGCCAAAAATATCCTTGTAACCAAACATGACAGGAGGATGAGTTGCTCCCCTCCAGTTTTGGAGATTGGAGAGTTTTGCATATTAGCTGGTCTTAATAGATGCAAGGACATCTACTCATCTGGGTCTGATATATATCAGAGTTATGCTATGAGCAACATGACTACAGAGCATAGCACACCCAGGCATGAACTCAGCCTCTCAAGGATAACACCTTGAAGTTTCACTCCTGGATACAGAGCTACAGCAAATCTGTTACTCAGACATCTCTGGATCATATTAGCAGGCTCTTGAATTAGCCATGGAGTCTATTTTGTGATCCTTGGAGACTTCTTTTTGGAAAAGAACAAAACCTCACCTGCTTTCTGTGCTCAGCTTCAGAGTTTTTCACTCTGCTGACTTACTCAGATAGAACTGGTTATCCAGGGACACTCTGGAAGTCCTCTCTGAGATTGTGGGGTACCTGCTGCCCACAGAGAGCCTTTGCTCTGACTCAGAGAGGCCCCTGGAGTGTCCAGATTTACACAGCCCCTTTGCTGGCTCATGTTTCTTTTTCCTTTTTCTCCTCTGTCCTGGAGGGCCACCGTACAATGTTAGATATGATTTTATACTGTGTGTGGTTCTCAAGGGGATCCAGAGGTTGTTCCTGCTACAGTCCCACCCTATGTATCCCCAGGACTATAAATGAGGACATACCTTCGTGGACCACTTCACTAATACCGTAGAGGGAAGATAGGCCCGCATCCACCTCTGCACGTTTTTGGCTAGTGCAGTGGTAAGTTGACCTTGGGCAAATTCCTTAACTTCTCTGTATCTATAAAATGGAGATAATAACAGATTACAAATTTGTATTAAGGATTAAGCAAGAGAATGTGTTTGGAACACTAGAACATAGAAAGCACTTAGTAAAAAGCAACCACATCTTCCTCTTCCTCTTCCTCTTCTCCTTCCTTCCTCCTCCTCCACCTCCTTTCAGCCTCATCCTCAACATCCCCAAATCTAGTTCTTCTTTATCCAGGAGAATTTGCTCAACTGCTTTATAGAAGCGTTGCAGTCTGGCTTGCCCCAATATGTCTGGGAAGATGGAAGGTTAAACTAAAGAGTTACCCAAATTACTTGCATTTTGCTCCCTACATTTAAATTGATCTTTATATTTTCAACCAGTTTCAGTTTTAGGCCACTCTAGCTGGCACTTGGCTAACAACCTCCAGCCCTTGCTGGCGTTCTCTCTCTCTCTCTCTCTCTCTCTCTCTCTCTCTCTCTCACACACACACACACACACACACATATATATATACAGATAGCCAGGAAGGCAGGGAACAAGGATAGTAGCATAGTCAGGCAGAAGCAGTGACCATCCATCCTGGTTGACTGTTTTGACCACCTCAGCACAGACAATTCTTTCATTTCTCATTTTTAAATCTTCAGCACAAACTTGCATGAATTCCAGAGCACTGGAGCCTGCCCATTGCCATCCAGGCTCTGCTGGCAGGCATTCATAAGACCTCTGATTTCTGAGAACCTATTTCCTCCCCTCCTCTCCTCTCCTTCTTTCTTCCTCTGGGGACTGAACTCAGGGGCACTTAGCCACTGAGCCACTTCTCCAGCCTTTTTTGTATTTTATTTAGAGACAGGGTGTCACTGAGTTGCTTAGGGCCTTGCTAAATTGCTGAGGCTGGCTTTGAACTTTCGATCCTCCTGCTCTTGAGCCTCTTGAGCTGATGGGATTACAGGCATGTGCCACCAGGCCAAGTTTAGAACCTGTTCTCTTTACTGGAAAAGGGTGATTTATAAATGCTTTGCAAGACTGTTCAAAGAAATGGTGAGGTACAGTGTGTCTGGTGTTTGGCATATTGCAGGAATGGAAGGGGTCCCTTGGCTCTGGGCTTCATCTCCTTTGTTTGTAAAAGAAGGGAATTGGGCTAGTTTTCCCTCCAAGGTCTTTCACCCTTAATTTTCTGTAACTCTCACTACAATCTCTCATACAACATCATGTCAGTCCCCAAAACACATTTAAAAAAAAATTGGGAGAGAAGCAACTTATTGAAGGTTTTCATCATTTTTATTATTTTTTAATGATTATTTTATCATTTTGCATTTATTATTATTATTAATTTTTGTGGTGCTGGGGATTAAACCAAGGGGTGCTCCATCACTGAGATACACTCCCAGTCCTTTTTATTTTATTTTGAGACAGGGCTTTGCTGTGGCTGACCCCTTCACGGGTGATCCTCCTGCCTCAGCCTCTTCCATAGCTGAAATTATAAATCTGTGCTTTTGTGCCCAGCAAAATCGCTGAGTTCTTAACCCCATGGTGCTTAATTCTCTTTCCTGGCTGTTTGCATTGCCTTATGGTACAATTAAGGAGCTGTGGATCCTAATTTCCTTTGAGACATTCGGTAGCTCATTTGTCTCTCTTTCAGCATGAATATTTCTGTTTATTGGCTCATCATCAACTGCATAACACATTTTTTAAAAATGTGTTCTGTATTTTGTATCCAGGTTATAAAGGTCATGACCTGATTTCCTTCCCAAACCTACTCCTTAGCCCGTCTTCCTCATCTTGGTATCTAACATTCCCTTCTAGGCAGTTATTCAATTAAAAATCAAGTGTCATACATGGGTCCTCTCCCTCATCATCCACATCCAAGTCATTCAACGCATCTTGTCACTTACCTCCAAAACATACACAAATGTACCAACCCTCTCCATTTCCACCAGTGCCATGCTGGACCAAGCCACCACCACTTCTGATAGAGGATTGGTTTAGGAACCTCCTAACTGCCCCCTGGCTTTCTCCCTCCCCAGTTTGTACTCAGTAATCCAGTGAGCTTTTAAAGAATGTGAATGAAATTATGTTATTCTTTCACTTGACATCCTCCAGCTCACTCTTCCTTGGTTTCCCAAGACCCTGCATGATCTGGTCATGACCTGGCCTTTCCAACCTCATCTTGTACCATTCCTCTTCACCTTCCCCAGTGCCAACCATTCTGACCATCTTTCTGATCCAAGCTTATTTCTGTCTTCAGAGTCTTGCTTTTGCTATTTCCTTTGCCTGAAGTGTTCTTTCCTATGATCTTCACTTGGCTGGCTATATTGGTTTTCTGCCGTCAGGGTAAATATCACCTGCTTTTGGAGGACATCCTAGACAGCCAGGGCAGAGAATCCACTCAATCCCCCTCCAAGATCACTCTATTTTAATTTTCTACAGAGTATATGTCACTCCTAAGCTGTTCCTTATTTAATTAACTGTCTTCCCCTATAGCTAGAATGTATGCTATTCAAAGTTGGGATAGTGGCCTATCTTCTTCGCCACTGTAACTGCAGAGCCTAGAACTATTCATGGCACACTGTAGCTAGCTGTGCAATCAACAGTTGAGGGAATGAAATCAAATTCATCCTGCCTCTGCTTAACACACATATTTAGCCTATCACACCACTAGAGGGCAATAAATCACCTAATTAGAACGAGGAGTCAAGTGGTAATTTTATACCACCTTCCAACATGAACTTGATTGCTTTTAACCATGAATGCAACAGACATTTATTTTAGAAAGACAGTTCCTTGGAGAAGGAGGAGGTGGAGGCTAGGTGTGGTGGCACAAACCTGTAATCCCACTGGCTGGGGAGGCAGAGGCAGGAGGTTCACAAGTTCAAGGCCAGCCTTAGCAACTGAGCCCTAAGCAATTTAGTGAGACCCTGTCTCAAAATAAAAAATAAAAAGGGCTGGGGATGTGGCTTAGTGGTTAAGAGCCCCTTGGTTTAATCCCTGGTCAAGAAAAAAAAAAAAAAAAGGAAGAGAAGAAAATACAGCCCTAGATTCTCAAGGTTTTCAAACCTAGAAGAAACAAATCTTGTCACTCTATCTCTAGGATTATACATAGTAAATCATTTTAAACAGATTTCCTCTTTAAAGATGTTGATCAGGTTTTTAAAAATCTCATCATGTAAAATGAGAATATATTCATTCGGCAATAAGGAATTGGGAAGTCAGGGGAAATAAAATGGTACACTATTTTATCCACCTTTTATACACAAAACACATGTGTTTTATTTGTATACATATTTTTTGTTTACTATTTTAATTTTTGCTTTTAAAAATTTGAATCATGGACAATGATTCTCATGGGAATAGACATTCTGAAGGGATTTTCTTTTTCTTGTTTTTGTAATTCCATTTCTTTCCAAGCTTTTATTTCTAAGCTATTCTTTTTTGGGGGGAGTGGGTACTGAGGATTGAACTCAGGGGCACTTGACCACTGAGCCACATCCCCAGCCCTATTTGGTTTTTCATTCAGTGACAGGGTCTCACTGAGTTGCTTAGTGTCTCACTTTTGCTGAGGCTGTCTTTGAACTCCAGATCTTCCTGCCTCAGCCTCCAGAGCTGCTGGAATCTAAGTTATTCTTTTGAAGAAAGCCACATGGTGAGTCCAGGATATGTCATCAGCCAGTAAGACATCAAATGTTCCTATTGACAGGTCAGCCTTCGGGAAAAATAGCCGGAGAGACTAGGCTTGGGAAATAAGAGCAATGCTGATTCTTGAGCCTGCTGCAGCGCCTGTCATTTGAGACTGTGAACATTCAAACCCTCAGACCAACA
Source organism: Glaucomys volans (assembly GCA_020662805.1). Classification (NCBI taxonomy): domain Eukaryota; kingdom Metazoa; phylum Chordata; class Mammalia; order Rodentia; family Sciuridae; genus Glaucomys; species Glaucomys volans. The sequence goes on from JAJEJO010001862.1 coordinate 54,600, forward strand.
TTCAGTGACAGGTGGAAGGAAGACACACTATTCCTGCCAGACTCAAGGTGGCAGTGTAGAGACACTTGAAAGGAATTTCCCCACAATCTGGGATAAAAGTCTACAAGGGTGAACTGTTATGAGGACAGTTCTCAATACCACGTTCCTTCCTGGGTCAGTTGCCACGATAACCAGATGACTGTCATGAACTCCAGGAATTTCAAGTTGTCATCTCTAGAGGTCAGAAGTGACTTATAAAGGAAAAGTTTGAGCCTGGATTAAAGAAAAAAAAAAAAACTTCAAAAAAAATTTTGATGTGACTCATTGCAAGAAGATAGGGTGGTAGTGTTAAAAGTACTGCTGGCTGTGACAGCTGGAGTGGTCACATGAGCCTGGGATTTGTGGATTTCTAGGGATCCATTGGAGTGGCCTAAACTTTTCTAGTCATTTTGTAAAATGAGAGTGGTGTAGAGCACCCACCATGTGGGCCAGGGAATCCCCAAGATAGCATGCTTATTTCTCTGAATTCTCTTATTTAGGCAAGAGTTATTGAATCCTCAGATCTGTTGTTATATATTGTGAATAACTCAGTAAGAGGAATGTAAAAAGCATTCCCCCGTGGCCTCCGTCATCAATGAGAGAGTATTCTTATCTCCTTATTCTCATGGTTCAATTTTGAACCACACAGGTGTACAATCTTATATTCATTCAGCAAACTTGAGTTGTTGAGCACCTCCAAACCAGTCACTGTGCTCAAGAGATCAAATGGAAATGGAGAATGAAGTTATGAGAGAAAGAACCACAAAGTGTAGAGAGTTCAAAGGACAAACCTGTAAAGCTTCTACTAAAACAAAATCAGGTATTTTTATGGAGCAATGATCTGGGCCTTCAAGAGTTAGTAGGACTTTAGGACGATGGAGCTGGATGGTGAGAGAGGGACATCCTGAAACCAGACAGAAAAATCTGAAGGTGAGAGATTTCAGAATGTGTTGGGTGCACAGTTAGCACAAGCAAAGTCTGAGAAGTCATAGTGGTGAGACTTCAGAGCCAAGATTCTCTCCAGGGGAGATGTGGCCACCCAGGGCACATGTGGCAATGCATAGAGACATTTTTGGTTGTCACAACTGGGTGGAGGCATGCTACTGGCCTGTAGTGGGTAGAGGCCAGGGAGCTCCCAAATAACCTACAGTGCACAAGACAACTTGCCACAACAAAACCTATTCAGCTCCAGATGTCAATAGGGCTAATTTGGGGGATCCTGTTTTAAGGAAGGATGATCTTATTCAGGGGTGACCTTGAAGTCAGGTGAAGGGGATGGAACTGATCTGACAGGTTAAGGGAGAAGCAAGTTTTTAAGAGTGAGAGTAAATTTATTGATGTGATTTACAGGAGCTAGATGGCTGAAAAGGTTCCTAGCCTTCCTCCATCCACCCACCCCGCATCTGCATTTTTTAAAAGAGAAACTTTGTTCACACTACTTTTAAGGCAGTCTTTGTTGTATCTAGAGGATATAGGTGGAAATGCAGAGTGGAGAAACCTAGGAAAGCTGACTTAATGTCAGAGTCCATTTTCTGTTGCTGGTGATACAGACCACAGACTGGGTAAACTATAAAGAAAAGAGGTTCATTTTGGCTTGTAGTTCTGTTCCAAGGTCAAAGGACTATATCTTCTGCCTAGCAGAAGTGATGGAAGGCATCACATGGCAAGAGACAGGTAGCCCCTCTGTGCCTCTTCTGGCCTGCCCCCCGTTTCTCTCTCTCTCTCTCTCTCCCTCCCCCACCCCACTCTCATTCTCTCTTATTATATGACCACCAGGATTCAAGCATGAGGACTCCACCCTCATGACCTCATCTAGTTCTAATCATTCCCAAAGTGCCCCCGCCAACAACACAGTTGAATTATGTTTCCACACTCTTCATACCTCATAAAGGGGATTAAACTCCAACGTGAGTTTTGGAAGGGTCAAACCATATTCAGAGCATAGCAATCTTCAGATGTAAGGACATGGAGCTTGAGAAATGCAAGAGAGAAAAGTGGGAGGAGGGAACTCTAAATGAGGTACTCAAATAAAAACCTGGCTTCTGCCATCAATGAGCTCATAATTTCTTAAACATCTTACATGAAGCTGGAGTGGCTTAAACTTTATACGTGCAATTTACGATTTTTAAGTCTAAGGAATAAAGTTACTATGAATATCTCTGTTATTCATGGGAAAGATTATGCATATTTTCACAAGGCTTTGTCCTTTCTCGGAGCTTTCACTGATGAATAAAATGTCAGTGTCTTCCACTCATGGGTAGAATCATTTGGGCTGCTTTGTCTGTAGGCTTTTCTCATATTGAACACACACAAATAAAACCAACCGAATCTATCCAAGTTTAGCATTACATTGCTTCTGTCTTTGAGGCTGGAGATGGATTTGATGCAGATGACTAAATGCAGCCAGTTGTCCCTTGCTACAGGTGGGTCATCATACATTCTGCCAGCAGAAAGCTGCAGTGGAGACACCATTAGGACTGCAAGAGTATCAGTTCTTCCTGTCACAGTCGGCTGCTCTGGTGCGTGTACCTCTGCCAACTTCCTCTGGCTAATAAGCTTTTGGCCCAGCGATGGAAGCATTGGTGCCAATGACAAAGATAAACAAAGTCTTCTGCCAGGAGCAAAAGCTGAAGTCTTTCTGGTAATTGCAACCTGACATGTGCATGCCCCCAGGATCATGGGCCTTTTCCACCATGGCCATTTTACCATCTGTAGTGGCCCTAGGGACCTCATACAGCCTCACATGATGGCTGCCATGGATGCTGCATTGTCATGAATACTCCAGGGCAGAATGTTCTTGTTATTTTTGTAAGTTCCCAGAGACCATCCCATTGGAAATGAATGGACATTAGGAAGGATACTCACAGACCTGGTCAGCCAGGAGTGGAGTCCATGCACCAGATTGAGAAAAGTGGTAGATGGAGAAATTTCAAAGGTAGGTTAGAGAGCCGGCTGTGGTGTGTATGCCTGTAATTCCAGTGACTCGGGAGGCTGAGGCAGGAGGATCTTGAGTTCAAAGCCAGCCTCAGCAAAAGCAAGGCCTTAAGCAACTCAGTGAGACCCTGTCTCTAAATAAAATATAAAAAGGGGCTGGAGATGTGATTCAGTGGTTAAGCACCCCTAGGTTTAATCCTGGTACACACAAAAAAAGATGGGATAGAGAAATGTTGCTTCTTTGTTTGGGGCTGGAAGGACTCTATCATATGGAAACACTTTCAATTGCTTCATATATCCAGTCCAATCATGATGCCTTAAAAAGGGGGGATTGTTTCATCATGTGACAAGAAGTCCTATATGAATAGACCAGAACTGGGTCATCTGGTCAACTCCTGCTTTAAGGAAGCTGGAAAAATGAGGGTCTAAGAGGAAGAAGATTGTGACTAGTTTAAACCAGCTATGATTCATCTCCTAGGGCAGGCTGTTTATTATACCCTCCACTGTTCCCTGGTCTATCCCAGCTCGCCTAGTGGACCAGGGAGAGTGCTGCTGCTGCTGCTTGTTATCTAATGAACAAGTTACCCTGTTCATTAACCTCATTCGACTCAGTCTGCTCATTGGTGCAAAGTGATCATGACAGTAGCTTCATAGTTATATAGTTAGGATTGTGTATGCAAATCGTTCAACCCATGATAGATACTGAGGAAAGTCTTATTATCAGTGATTGCACCTGGAATCTTCAATTATATGCTTCTATGGGGTCAGATTACTCTTATTTGGAGGTGATTTCACTATCCAAGCAAAAAATATTCCAGGGAAATTTCTTAGCTCTGCATCATGTACATATCTAATCAACTCTATATCTAAAAACCTGGGGACCATCATATCACTAGAGTCAAGGAGCACAGAATATCCCCAGGGAAACTGCTGTGTGTTTTACACATCGTTCTTGTAAGTATGAAGACTTACTTATGTTAAGGTCATATATGTTCTATATATGTAAAGGAATTTATAATTATGCCCTCTTTATAATTTTGTTAAGATGTAATTTACGCAATATAAAATTCACCATCCTAAATGTCAAATTCAGTGAATTTTAGTGTATTTTGAATTGTGCAATCATTATTGTTATCTAATTTCACATTTTTGCCATTGCAAAAAGTGACCCTATCCCACTAGCTATTACTCCCCCAGTCTCTCCTCCTCCTAGGCTGGAAACCACTAATCTACTTCTTACTTCTATGGATTTGCCTATTCTAGGTATTTCATATAAGTGGAAACTTATAAAATGTGGCATTTGTGTCTGGCTTCTCTCATCGAGCATAATGGTTTCCAGGTTCATCCATATTGTAGCATATAAGGGTATTTTATTCCTTTTTATAATGAAATAGCACTCACTGTGTGGCTGTACTCCATTGTGTTTATCCATTCATCATTTGATAAATATTTGTGTTGCTCCACTTTTTGGCTATTAAGAATATTGCTACTATGAACCTCTGTACACAAGTTTTTGTGTGGACCTGTGTTTTCATTTCTCTTGGGTATGCACCTTGGCGTCTTGGGTCCTATTATAACTTTACATTTAGCCTCTTGAGCAGTTGCCAGACTTGTTTCCAAAAGCACTGCTACATTTTTGCAGAAATGTATGAGAGTTTCAAAATCTCTATACCCTATGAATTCTTGTTATTGTCTGTCTTTTGATTTCAGCCATCCTTGTGGATGTGAGCCATTGCCTAATCCAAGGTCCCACAGACTTTCACCTTGTTTTCTCCTAAGATTTATATAGTTTCTGCTGTTTTCTCAAGTGCCAAAGCACCATATTTTGATGTAGCTTGTGCTTTTATATGGTCTTTGATCTATTTTAAGATAAGTTTTATGTCTGATAGGAGGTGGGGGATCAATTTCATTTTTTTTGCATTGGATATTCAGTTGTCCCAGCACCATTTGTTGAAAAAATTATTCTTTCTCCATTGAATTATCTTAGCACCTCTGTTTATTAGTCAGCTTTTTGTCACTGTGACCAAAACATCTGATAAAGACAATTTACAGGAGGAAAAGTTTATTTGAGCTCATGGTTTCAAGGGTTCATTCCTTGGTGGGCTGACTCCATTGCTCTGGGTCCAAGGTGAAGCAGAACTCATGACAGAAGGGTGTGGGGAGGGGTGCTGCTTTGTTCATGGTGACTAGGAAGCAGGAGCAGGGGAAGGGGCCACAGGGAAGATGTACACTTCTAGGGAACACTCCCAGCAACTCATCTCCTCCAGCCATACTCCACCTGTCTATACTAAGTACCCAGTCAATCCATTCAAACTTGGATGAACTGATCAGGTTACAGCTCTCATAATCCAATCATTTCACTTCTGAACATTCCTGCATTAACACAGAGCACCTCATATCCAAAGCATAACAGCATGGTTGTCAGACACCAACTGGTCATAAGTGTAAGAATGGAAGCATTTGTTCCTGGATTCTACTCTCAGTTCTATTCTGTTGATCTAGGCATTAGGGAAACAGAACCAGAAGATTAGAGTTTACACACACACACACACACACACCCACACACCCCAAGAGAGATTTATTACAAGAAATTGGCTTATGAAATTGTAGTAAGTTTGAAATTGTCAGGAAGGGCAAGTTGAAACTCTCGGGCACAAGCCAAAGCTTCAGTCCTCAGGCAGAATTTCTTCTTCAGAGAAGGAGCCTCACTTCTCCTCTTAAGACCTTTCAACTGATTGACTCAGGCCCACCCAGATTATCTGGGATAATCCTCCCTACTTAAAGTCAACTGATTACATAGGCTTTAGTCACATTTACAAAATACCTTCACAGCAACACCTAGATTAGTGTTCAATTGAATAACAGGAGACTGTAGTCTAGCCAAGCTGACACAGAAAACTGCCACCAAAATCTATGTCTATGCTTATGCTAGTACCACAAAGCCCTGGAGCTTTGTGATTAGTTTTAAAATTGGGAAGTATGACATTTCTTAGTTCATTCCTTTTCTTTTTCTTCTTTTTTGATGTGGTTCTGTTGATCAAACCCAGGGCTTCATGCATGCTAGGCAAGCGCCCTACCACTAAGCATATCCCCAGCCATTTATTTATTTATTTATTTGGGACAGGGTCTCCACTAAGTTGCTCAGGCTGGCCTCAAACTTTTGATCCTCCTACCTCAGTTTCCTAAGCAGAGCTTATAGGTATGCACCAAAATGCCCAACTCATTTTTTTTTTTTTTTTAGGTTGTTTGGATATTCTGGGTCCTTTGTATTTACATATGAATTTTTGGATCAATTTGTCAATTTCTGCATCCCAGGTCATTTTTCTATTACATTGGTAATTTTGAAATCTAATTCACTTGACTTAAGGAAGTCCAAGGTGCTCCAATTGTCTCCTGTTTGCAAAGGAGAAGTAGTAATATCATTTCCCCACCCATCACTGGTTCATGGCTGAGAGCTGTATAATGAAAGACAGGTTAACAAAAGAAAAAAAAAACATTTATCTACTGTAAGCTTTATGTGGAACAGAACCCTCACAAAGGAAGACTCAAAGAAATAGAGGAACCTGTATTTTTATGGACAGCCACGTAGAGGCATGATTATAGGACAAAAAATTATAATATAATGTAGAGAATCTGAGGGGCTCAGCAAGGCCTGATTATTTAGTTTCTTCCCTCTGTTCCTGTGTCTTCATCCCTGTCCTCCATTTATAGGAGGACTCCTCTGGAATGAGTGTCTCCAATGACTTTATAGGAAGATCAGAGATTTTTGTTGTTAATGACCTGTATCAGGAGAATGCAGGAGAGGGTCAGAGAGACTTTCCCACTTCTGCATACCAAGTGCCCTCTCTTGGGGTAACATGTGCTGGAACCCCATTGTCTCTCAGGATCCCTTCACACAATTCCTATCTCATGCAAGCACCATTGTATTCTACCTGGCAGTTTGAAGGGCTGAGATAAAGAATCATCATGGGAATACCTGAATTAATATGATGTCCAATAAGCAATCTCAATTAAATAGCACTTCTCCCTTCTGACTGCTAAAGAGATAAACTGGCATGTCCCATATTCTTTACTCGATGTGACTCTTTGTGACCAAACAAATGATGATTTCATATTCTTTGAGGAGGGAGTGCCCAATGTACACTCACAATCAATGATCAATTCATTTGTCACCCATAAAGGTCTTCTGAGGCTTTTTATGAAGCCCTGAGCCCTCAGTAAGTGCCTTGTGGCTGGAAAGATGAGTAAACAAAAATTGGGAGTTTACTGAAGCAAACAAAACCTGTCCAAATGAAGAGACCAGGAGCAACCTGTCTTATAGTTTGACTGATGGCACATTTTTAATACAAGTATTAAATGGGGTCGTCTGAGAAACTGAGGCAACAGGAAGACCCCACACACACTTCAACTCTTGATTCCTGTGATCAAGTCAGAAAGATTTCAGATATGTCACTCAGAATAACAGGCATGAGTTTATTAAAGGAATACAAAAGGGAAAGAGGACACTTTCAAGGGAAAGAGGGAGTCCTCTCAGAGGAGAGGGACAGTATGCCTCCTGCACTCCAGTTGTATTGGGGATCCCAGAGAAGTTTCCAGAGAGCCTGCCCAGGTCCACCTCTTGACTTTTAACTGACAGCAGGGTAACATCAGACTTTCAAGTCCCCACTGCCATGGCTACTCTAGGTGACCTTGGCCCATGTGCTGACCAGTTCTAATTGGATTCTTACAGATTTTATGGTTAGGAGGAACTACCCTGATGTCCCAAAATTTCAGGCTCTGGTCACAAAAATCTCCCCCTTCAGGGTAACTTGGGTTCCTCTTCTCAACATTATTTTGGGCCTACATTTATCCTGTATGAACAGGTACTATGTTGAGAAATGTGACAGACCCTGTCCACTTAGGTCAGGCAGGGCTGCAGGTAAGTTGCTTCTGAGAAAAGAAAGCACATTAGAGTCAGCCCAGTGGGCCCATTGTATAGAACGATTCTCTAACCTCCTGTTCCCACCATTCACATCTGTCTGTCCCGAACACCTCCTCTGTGGATTGGGCCATTTTCTGGTCAGTCCTATGTGGCTGGTCTTTTCAAAGGCGCTCCAGGCTGGCCAGGAGGAGTCCTGAGTTCTTGTGCTCCTTGAAGACAAGAGGGTAAGGATAACTGTAGCCTGCTCTGGGCTCCTCCCCTGGCTCAGCCATTGGGTTTTCTGGGAAGGTTTCTCAGCGCTCAGGCAACCTGAAAAGATTTGAAAAACAATGATATTTTGTTAAGAATCGGTTAATAGCCACTAGCCCAGAAAGATACCTAATTAGCAAATGACCCTTGTAAAGTTTGCTAGCAGCCTCCTCACCTTTTCTTAGCACCTGCTTTGAGAATTCTTCTAAAGATGGAGCAGAATTCTCTTTCAGGAGACTGAAGGAATGAACTGCTGTTTTATAAACAGGATTGCTTTTCTCTTTCTTGTTCAGTAATCAGATCCCCCATGCAAGGGGGATAATGCTGAGACTCCTGATTAAGAAGCTAAGTGTCCCAGAATGCTGGAAAACTTTACACATGCACCCAGTGTTGATATGGGGCCTGGGAGAGAAGGTGATCCTTGATTTTTAATTGAAGACATTATATGGTAGATGATAAGGATCACAGTCCCTTACTCTACTGTGAGTACACGAATAAGAATCAGTTGTTGAAAGAACCATTCAGATTCCAACTCCAGTCGTACACACCAAAATCTGTTTAGCAATGCTCATTACGATTATGCATTGCAGTACAAAAGAACAGTTTGCCTTCCAAGGTAAAGGTGGTCTTGGTATAGATGTTGATTATTCTTGAGATTCTCACACCAAGGAGCAGAACCCGGCCCGCCCCCCACCCTCAGGCCAGTTTAAAATCAGCATGAACGCTGTGTAATCTAACCAACAGGATTGATCCAGGTCAGGCATTAAGGGCTAAAATGGATTAAACAAAAGACATTCCCCTTGTAACAAGAAGGAGAAACTTCAAAGGTGGGATTTGTTCTTGTTATGACAAAGGAAGTGGATTTACAAACTGCCTTGAGGCACACCCCTCTGTGACTTTCAATTTGCTCTCCTTGGTGTGTGAAGACTTTTTTTCTTTTTCCTCTTCTCCTCTCCCTGTCCCCCAGCACCACTCTCAGCTCCCAAAGTCCTCCCCAGGATAAGGTCTTCATGTTAAGAGGGTCTGATTGAGAATGCTTTTTTCCTGTTTGTGTGGAAAGACCTGGCACCAGGCATTGGCCCATCAAATGATCAAATAGCTCTCAGGCTCCTCCCAGGCTGCCATGGCTCAGAGGTGGAGAAGTGACTAAGAGCCGGTGAAATGGAAGTGTTGTTTAGATCCCCCATCAGGGAGATTGGACAGTCCATCCTGGTGCTCACAATTAGCATGGAAATCCCAAAGAGAAAAATGCAAATAAGAATCAGAATATGCAAATGGTCTACAAATGGCTCGGCTCTGTTAGCATACCTTACTGCATAGACTGATTGGGTCAGGATTAGCCACAGTGGGCTTGATGTTCAGTACACTAATGTAATGTTAGAATAACATTTATTGCAGTTATACATGTAAGCATAACTTATAGGAATTCAAAATATTTTGTAGTTTTTTGTAAAAATATGTATAGTTACATATTCACATTGAAACATCTAGATAATCTATGCATTTATTAACTATCATAATCAAATTGCCTCTGGGATGGAAATGGAAATAATGCTGGTATGTATACATGGCATCATATCTTCTGAAACTAGAGGAATATAAAAACCCTTTTAAAAAGAAAAAATATTCCCACAACTCCCTAGATGTTGACTTCAATTATGTTTATAACAGTATTACTTAAAAACATATGACCATAATGTTATGAATTCCATATATTGTAGTTCTTATTCAATTATAAAACCAAAGTAAATGAACCAATTGCAAACAAATTGCAAAACCAATAAAATTCAAATTAACAACCTTAAATGAATCTGACATGAGATGTTTTAATGAGATTGAATTACCATCTAGAACACGAAGAGGTGCTGGTGGCCCCTCTCACATTCTTTTGAGCTGGGCATACCAGTTCAACCATCTGAACTGCCAATCAAATGCCTTAAGTCATTTGACTTTCCTTAATATTATTTTCTTTGAGTAATTGTTGTCCTGATAATCTTTTCAACTATAAAACATACTGTTTCACTTTTCCAATGTAATTACAAAAACTTTATGTATTGAGACTTCCTTGTGATCTGTATTCATTAGCCTGAGACAGAGAAATTACTATATAGTTTCCAATAACCCTACAAACACAGATTTAGTGTTGAAATTGGATGGCAGGACTCTATGTTGTCCTCCAAAGGATTCAGAATATGATTATATTAACTTTTTAAAAGATTATCATCTGCATAAAAAATGAAGTCAACAGCTTTTGTTAGAGAACTCAGCATGTCCCCAGGATCTTGATTTGTTGATTATAAATGAGTTTTAGAGGCAGTGTCTGTCCCCCAAATTCACTGTCGTTCTATGGGAATTGAGCATCTGAGTTAAAGGACAAAAATATTCTGTCTTTACTATGAGGCAAGAGTGTGGAGCCCACTCAAATTGCTAGTCTTCATTATCTAGCCAGTTAGTATTTGCTAGCTAGTAAGTCAGGCAATAAACCTGCTAACAGACCAGGTGCTTCTCTATAAGGAAAAGATAAGACACACGTGCACACAAATTTGGTTTAAATTAGACTTTGGAAAAATTTGTCATTTGCATTTGAAAACTTCATAAAATGTCCAGTCATATTATGTCTTTCTGTGCAGTGAAAAATGCCATTTCTGTATAATCCTATTATTGAATGATAGAAACTTGATAGCATTTGGACTTCGACATTCTGGGGTCAGGGGAAACCTGGGTCATTAGAATGATCTCAAAAGTTGTGACATAATAGGCAAACAAAGCATGAGATATCTCCACAATTGAATTGGACATTAATATATTTCTATGAAAATTGTACTGGCATAAGAAATTAAAATATATATGGAAAGAGTGCATACTTTCATGTTCTTTAGAATTAGAAAGAAAAGAAATATTTACATACAATAAAAAACCAAAAATAGGTCAGATTTAATCTGCTGATTTTCCTGAGTGGAGATGGAGTGACCAGACTCCATGATTACAGAATTAGAGAAGAATGCATAACTGTAAACTAAGGCAATAGACTACACGAGACCACCCATTTGGAGGGTGTTTAAATATAATAACTATAAAGCAGGATCAGCTTGTTCTATCAGGACTCTTCATAAAAATCCAGGTACTATCCTGCCTAGAACCTTAGTAATCCTCAGCATAACTAGAAATAACTCAAGTCTTTCAATTCTGGGAAGATTCGAATTAAATGTAGACATGTTAGATGGCTCAAACTTGCAGTTTCAATATATTTTAATGAAAAGAAATCCATGTATATTTGGTATATTAACTTCTTGTCTTTAAGAAAATTTGTTCTGTTAAAGAACTGGATCAGTCTTGTAATTATAGTATTAAAATATCTGATTCAGTAATTGATTTAGACTTGTGATTTTAAGTTGAAATCTAACTAAGGTTATCAATAGCATGGACTATCAAAGGGCTGAAGAATTGTCATTTTATAGTCAAGTGTGGTAGCACACACCTGTAATCCCAGCTCCATGGGAGACTAAAGCAGGAGGATCACAGGGTGGAGGCCAGCCTGAGCAACCTATTGAAATCTAAAAATAAAATAAAAAGGGCTGGAACAGTAACTCACTGGTCCAGCACTTGCTTAGCATGTGCTAGGCCCTGGGTTCAATCCCTGGTACTACAAATAAATAAGTAGTCACCATACATAAGCTTAATTTATTGAATTTGTAAGAATAATTTGAGCGCTTGAGAAAATTGGTCAGTTAGACAACTAAAACATTTGAAAGAAATCAGATACTACATAAAATTAATAATTTGATTTAAAGCATTCTAAGGTATTTAATTATGAAATTAAATATTATTCAAAGGCCAGTTTAAGAAGTGATTGTTTAAATTAGCTAATCTGATAAATAAAATAACAAGCCAAATTCAAAAGCTTATGGAAATAGCTGAGTTTTTCATTTATAATTTTAATGTATCAAATATTAGTTTTAAAACTGAAGTTATCTTCCGACTAGGACTTTTGACACAAGTGAAGACAAAAATCTCCAAAGGCAACAAGACATTTACAATTAATAAAATAAAAAATACTTCTTTTAATATTATTTCACATGAAAATAAATGACCAATTGTTATCTTAATCATCTCTGCAATTAAAGTGTAAGCCATGTTTCATTTTAATGTACAGTTATTTAAAAACAATGTCTGGCGTCTACGTGGAAACATAAGGACACTGCCTGTTACCTCCACCAGTGTTTCGACCACTAGTGGCCTCCGTGGGATTTTGAGGGTTGTATATAGTGTTTGTCTTGCCACATGTTAAGACTATATGGCTGCCCTGTGGAGTGGATATTGGGAAGTCTGAAGCCCAGCTCACAAGCAATGCACCCTACCTCTCTCCTTCCTACATTATTCACAGTCCCCTCTCAATTCACTCCCCACCTCATCTCCATCACAACCCATATCCCTTTTCTTCACCACGGGTGCTGGGGATGGAACCCAGGGCCTTGTGAATGCTAGGCAAGCTCTCTACCACTGAACTGCACCTGAGCCCCCTTATCTCACTTTTAGCAGTAGAGATACTTCTCTCATGGATACTACTTCTCCATATACCAAAACATCTACTTGGGTAATAGCTATTGCTGTGGACTGCATAGTGATGTTAACCCTTCCCCTGCTTGAATTCTTGTGTTGAATCGCTAATCTCTGATATGATAGTATTGGAGACAGACTTTTGGAAGGTAATTAGGTTCAGATTAAGTCCTGGGATAGGAGTGCTGCAATGGGATTAGTAGCTTTAGAAGAAGAGACACCAGAGAACTTGCTTTGCTTTCTCACTCTCTCTGCCATGTGGGGACATAGAAGGTGGCCATTCTTAAGCCGGGAAGAGCCTACACTGAACTGATCTGCACCTTGATCTTGGATGTCTTTCATTTTTTTTTAAATGTATTTTTAGTTGTAGATGGACACAATAACTTTATTTTATTGTTTATTTTTTGTGTGGTGCTGAGGATCGAACCCAATGCCTCACACATGCTAGGCAAGCGCTCTACCACTGAGTCAGCCCCAGCCCTGATCTTGGAATTCTTAACCTTCAGAACTGTGAGACAAATTCCTGTTGTTTAGCCCCAGTCTATGATATTTTGTTATAACAGCCCAAGCAGACTGGGATGGCCTCAGGAACCATATGTTGATTAAGAAAGACAGAAAAGTAAGATATCAATTGAAACCACGATTGGTCTTTGAAATTATCAATGTCAATAATTAAAGGACACAGAGATAATGAAGACACTACCTATTTTTTTCTAAACCTACTTTCAGATGGAAGATCATCTACCAGACAATTTAACAACTTAACAATAAGTAGGGGATCTTTTCCAGATCAAACAAAAGAAAAATCTCAGAACTGCCAACTGGACTATGAAGTAAGTAGCAATGATGGCTCTGATTTTCATTCTTTCCTGTGTCCTTGATCATGCATCTTGCCCACCCACCATGGACAGATTAGCCTGAATATGAACACTTTGTACCTTGACCCTGGGCTTAGCCATGCAATGTGACTTACTTTGGCCAATGCAGTGCTGGCTGGTAGAATTGAAGCAGAGGCTCAGTGGGCTGTGTGTTGCTGTCCCTTGAATTTCTGCCATCACCATGGGGTATGTGTAGGTCAGCCTGCTAAAGGACAAGAGCTGAGTCACTTGGTTCTACCAACCCTGAATCAGCCTTCAGCAAGCTACTCCAGACATGTGAGCAAACCTCACAAGAGCAGCAGAGCCACCTAGCTGACCTTCAGAAGGCACAGATGCATGACCTATGAGCATTAATTGACCCAGACCACAAATGGAAAAGTGGGTGCTCTTTGGTCATTTTAGAAGCAATGGATGATGTTTCTTGGCATATTCTGATGATTCTATTTCCACAAAGAAGGTTGGAACTGGTATAAGCTTAAACTACTATGAAAACAGTATTTGGTGTCTGACTTGGTTGCTTTCTGGACTATTTATCAAAACAAATGATGATGGCCTTCAATTCCTAGAGTTATTTGAAAGTGCCCCTTATCTGATGCTATTCCTGCTTCTGCTCTACCTAAAATCTTCTTTCACATGAGCTAATTATCATCTGTCAAGAACAAGGTCATATTATCACCTTGTACCTTGAAAAACAAATGTGTCCTCAGATCATCATTACAGGACCTGTGAGGCCATAGTAATGATGTGTCTGTCTTTCAGGGCCTGGAGAAGGGACTTATCCCAACAGTGTGTTACAACCTAGAAGTGGTTTCTTTGTTATCTAAATTGGACCTCACCAAACCCCAAAGAGCAGTGCCTGGTGGACACTCTTTCCCTATCCCCAGATAAGAGAGAAGAAAGCCTAATAGATCTCACATCTCTAATTCCTGTGATTTGGATCCCAGTAATGAAATGAGAAAGAAGCTCTGTGAATCATTTTTAATCTAAGCTTTTTCTCTGAAGAGATGTCCCCGAGGAGTTAATGTCATGTCACTAAGTAATTAGATCTCCATTGCTTAGCAAAAATTCTACACCAAAGGCAGGGTAATTCTATTAGAAAATGAAACCATGATATTGTACAGTTCTGAGGCTACTGAATTTGTATTTAATTATCCAGGTAATGTAATTATGCAATCATCTCTGATCTGATATCAAGAGGAAAAGTTCTTGGTGGTTTTTTTTTTTTTTTGCAAGGTTTTGTGAAAGGGCCATGCAATTAATATGACACACTTAATTACTGAAATGTAAAGATATCTTTGCAAGACTATATCCCCTTCCAAGCATACACTACATTAGCTGCTTAGATTTTTACCATTACTAATGTATTTGTGCCTTCTTATCTTATAATGACCTATGGTAATAATTAGCTCCACGATAGAACAAAGACCTTAGCACTATATCACGAAACTTGTTTCTGCACATTATTCCACAGAAAATCAGGGAAGAATGAGAATTCAGGAAAGAAGTTACATTCCCTTAAATGCTCACTAAAAAAAATGTTATTAAAATTCATCCAAATCAGCCAGGCATGGTGGTGCATGCCTGTAATCCCAGCACTTGGGAGGCTGAGGCAGGAGGATCGTGAGTTTAAAGCCAGACTCAGCAACTTACTGAGTTCTTAGGGCCTCAGTGAGACTTTTTTATTGAATAAAATACAAAATAGGGCTGGGGATGTGACTCAGTGGTGAAGTACCCCTGGGTTCAATCCCCAGTATCAAAAAAAAAAAATCCATAAATCATTAAAATCTACCTGAAGTACATACTTCCAAATGTTTATAAATGTACCCCCAAATAAGTATATTATCTTGAAACTTACAACCCCCTATATAAGCACAGACTTTTGAAAATTCCTAAAACAAATTGAATTCTTAGGGCCAATATCTTTACCACTTCATCAAAATAGTCATTTAGATTCACCTTCAGACAGGCTTCCTTTACCTGTTTTGAACTATAAAACTCGCCAAACTCTTCTGTTATCACTTTTGAAACTAAGTGGACCTATTGAAAATTTTGCTGAAAGTCAGAAACTATTCTCCTCTGCTGTTTCTCCTCACTTGTTTATCCCTTTGGCCAATAGCTGTGCAGACTATTTTGTTTCCCAGCACGGGCAGAAGCTGAATGTGTGGTTGTTATTATTTAACATTGTGTGAGATCCATTCCTGGAGAGTGAACATTTCAAAATAAGTGAGCTGGAAATGCAGGGGGTGGGCCTGTGTCATTTGCTGGTGGGCACACTGAGGAAGGAAGCAATTCTTTGGCCAAGGTAGGACCAGAATGCATCTTTGTTACAGTCAGAATAGGAGCTTGCTGGCATAGTGCTTGGGAAATGAATTTGTTTTCTATTGCTGTGAAACAGATTGTTACATACTTAGTAGTTTGAAACAACCCAAATTTATTACTTATAGTTTTCATAGGTCAGAGTGTCAGCTGAGACTACAGCTCTCATTGGGAGCTCAGGGTCCACTCCAAATCCATGTCCTTGTGGTCCCCATTTTCCTCTTGATGTTATGAGGGGTCCATTCACAGCAACTTGAGGCTACCCACAGTTCCTTGCCATGTGGTCTCTACCGTATGTTCACAACCTGGTTACTTTCCTCCAAGCCAGCTGGAGTGTGACTGTCTGCTACCTTTTTATATTATCAGTCAGGGGAAAAAAAAAAAAAAAAAAACCTCAAATTTTAAAGGACTGAGGTGGTTAGGTCAGGCCCAACTAGATTATCCCCCTATCTTAAGGTCAATTGATACTAACATTAATTAAACTGTCAATTTCCTCCAAAGTAATACCTACATTGGTGTAGCATCAAATAACTGGGCAAAAGTATACACATTCCCAGAGTCATCCGTTTGTGTATGGGAGATTGATATCAGGATTCTCCAAGGAGGCTAAAATCTAAAACACTCAAATCCGCCGGGCGCAGTGGTGCATGCCTATAATCCCAGCACTTGGGAGGCTGAGGCAGGAGGATCGCGAGTTCAAAGCCAGCCTTAGCAACTTAACGAGGCCCTAAGCAACTCAGTGAGACCCTGTCTCTAAATAAAATACAAAATAGGGCTGGGGATGTGGCTCAGTGGTGGAGTGCCCCTGGGTTCAATCCCCAGTACCAATAAATAAACAAACAAACAAACAAACAAGTAAATAAAAATAAAATAAAATACTCAAATCTCTCCTGTAAAGTGGAAAAACATTTGTATATAACTGACATAAACCTCCCACATACTTTAACTCATCTCTAGATTACTTATAATATCTGATACAAAGTAAATGCAAATATTGTTATACTGTATTACATAAGCAATAAGGGAAAGTCTGTAATTCAGTATAGATGCAATTTTTAAAAATATTTTTGATTCACAATTGGTTAAATCCATTGATGTGGAACACATGGATACAGAGAGGCTACTGGTCCTGCATATGTGCATGGGCACACACACACACCAAGCTGGGCTTCTTGGGGGCCACATTAGAATTCTGGATATATGCTAGGTATATATGTAAAGGGAATGAAATTGGTATGCTCAAGAAAAATCTTTATTCTCATGTTTATTGCAGCACAATAGCCAAGATATGGAAGCAATCTGTGTCCACTAATGAATGAGCAGATGAAGAAAATGTGGTCTACATATACAATGGAATATTATTCAGCCATAAAAAAGGATGAGATCCTCTCATTTACTGCACCATGGATGGACCTCTAGGACATCATGTTAAGTCAATCAGTCAGGCACAGAAAAATGAATACTGTGTGTTCTCACACGTGGAAGACACAAAGCTGATCTCATGGAAATAGAGAGTAGAATAGTGGTTGCCAAGGCCTGGGAAGGGTGTGAGGGTTGTGTGAATGGAAAGAGGATGGTTAACCAATACAAGGGTGGCAGTTGGATAGGAGGAGTGACTTCTAATATTTTGGGGATAGCTGGGTAAACATGGTTGACAGCAATTAATTGTATATTTCAAAATAGCTAGTGGAGAGGATTTTGAATGTTCCCAAAACAAAGAAATGATAAATGTCTAGGAGATGGATATGCCAGTCACCCTAATCTGATCGTTGCCCTTTGTACCATGTACTGAATTATCATACTATATCCCATAAATACATACGATTACTATGTATCAATAATAAAGAAAGAAATTATAATTCCACCCAGCACAGGGGACCCGCCAGGGCATTTGGAATTGCAGTGGTACCTGCAACCCTCTCAAGAGGAAGTCATTCCTTTGGCCTTAAGTTTCATATTTCTGAGTCTTAAAATAAAAACAACTACTACAGCTACTTCTGTAATACCAATTTTGGGTACATGTACTTTGCCAGACCCTATATATTATCCTATTGAACCTCAGCATCATTTGAGAAAAAGTTATTATCCTCAGTGTATAATGGGGAAACCAAGGATCAGTGAGAGAAACTTGCTTGCAGTCACACAACTGTTCATGAGTAGGGTTGGTGTCAGGACTATCTGACACCAAAGTACAGGTTATTCTCACCTTACTACTTTGTCTGTATCAGTCAGCGTCTTGACCAAAAACAAATAGCACATTCAAAGTTGTATTATCAAAAAGAGCTTAAGAGATAATCTGTAGAAGTATGGATGGCTAAGTAAATTAACAAGAGAAGTGGGTACCTGTGGGCAAGGAGTAGCAAGAAACCTTGACCATCTGTAAGTCTGGAGAAACAAAGAGGAGGAATGAAGAAAGACAATGGCACTTAGAGAAAGCTGCCATCAGAGGGGAACCAGACGTTGACCACAACCTGACTCTTCATGGAGAAGGGTTGAAATGAAGAACCTAGTTTTCTCTTCAACTTCCAAGCTCCCACTAGTGCTTGCTATTGCACAAACTCATTCTGGAAGACAAAGAGCAAGAGTCCAGGTGATTCAGTCCTCTGGGGTCAGCCTCCAGGGCACCCAGCCAGGCAGAGTAGGATGGAGGATGGATTTAGAAAGACAAGTGGGGAATATGCTGAATAATTCCCCAAAATACAGGTCTACCTGCAGGGGCATCACTTGGCAAGCTTCTTGGGGTCAAAATCTGTTTTGTATTTTTCATCTTCATGTAAATTACAGAGACAAATACTTAACACTTAAGTTGCCAGTGATAACACCTAGTTAAACCTACGAGACTTAAACGACAAGTTTATTTTCTCACTCTTCTGGAGGCTGGAAGTCCAAGATCAAGGTGTCAACAGATTTATTTTACTGGAATTCTCTTTCCTTGGCTTAGCAGATGGCTGCTTTCATCTCCCCACCCCTCCAGCGTTTGGGTTGAACCAGGGGTGCTCTATCACTGAACTTACAGCCTCAGCTTTTTAAATTTTATTTTGAGACAGGGTCTCACTAAGTTGTGTAGGCTGGCCTTGGACTTGCTATCCTCCTGCCTCAGCCTCCCAAGAAGCTGGGATTACAGGCATGTGCCACCATGCCCAGCTTGATGACTACCTTCCTGCTGTGTCCTCACAAGGTCTTTTTCTTTGCCCAAGCAACCTTGGTATGTCTGTGTGGCCTAATTTCCTCTCACAAGGATAGCAGTCCTCTTGGACTAGAGCTCACCCAAATGATGTCACTTAAACTCAATCACTTCTTTAAATGCCCTCTCCAAATGCAGCCTCATTCTGAGGCACGGGGAGTTAGGGATTCAACATATGAATTTTCTGGGAGGGGCTGGAAGGTCAACAAATTCATTCTGTATCAACAGAGTTGGCTCATGAGACCAGTTTCTAAACAGCTAAAAGGTAATAGAAAAGTTAAGTTGGAACTGGAGGAGAGGAAGAGGAGAGAAATGTCCCCAGTGTTCTGCCCAAGGGGACACTTCTGAGGTATGTGCTGCTGGAGAGGTCTCCCCTGCCATGATAGTCTTCAGTGCTTGGCTGGGTAGGGACAAGGAAACACCATAAAGAAGGACCCTAACAGGTAGCGGATGCTTATTTTATAATTTTGCCTAGTGGCACACTCCCTAGACCCCATGGAAATAGAGAAAAAGAATTTGAATTAGTTTTCCTAAAACAAGAATGCCTTCTGACATAGGATGGGTCCAGAAGCCACAAAACCCAAAAGATGGCAGAGCCACTCGTGAAAATAAAAACAGAATCAAGTACCTCCACAGTGCTCCTTGCCCCTTCCTGCACACTTTCTGCTACGAATCACTAAAGAACAAATAAACATGTAGAAACTTGGGCTCCATGCCTGGAGATGCAGACAGAGTAAGTCTGGAGCAAGTCTTGTCAAATTGCACAGATGCTTCCACTGTCCAGCCAGAGTTGCTGGCAGGTCTTCCTACAGTGGAGTCATCTGTAAGCACAGTTTAACACAGTGACTGCCACTCTAAGAACTCAGAGAAAAGCAGCAACTGAGAAGCACGTGGATTTTCCCTTACATGCCACTCATCACACATAAGACCTGGAGAACATGTGACTAGGACATTGATGGCAGGAATTGACCTTCCTATCACTGGCGCCTGCCTCCCAGGGTGAGTGTTGCCACACCGAGTGTGAGAGGTTGGTGTTTAAGGGACACATTTTTATATGTCCTGATTCCATCATCAAGCTGACAATGTCACCTAGTACTCAACCAAAGGACAGCAATTCCTGTTCCAGTCCTGAGAAGGACATTGACTAGATTAGGCTTCTTCTAAAACTGTTAGAATTCAGGAGATTTTTAAGGCTGATTATTGACAATATGAGGCTTTTTCCTTGAAGCTGACTGTAGAGAAATCCCTAGGAAAGATAGGAACCCACTACATTAATTCCAAATACCCTGTTTTAAAAGTGGGGGGCAAGATTGCACTGGTTCATCCTGAGTCTTCTAAATCATTCCAGTTCTTCAACATTGCACCAATACTGTGTTGAGCAAGTGCCTACCATGCAGCAGAATCAATGAATGAGACACAGAATTCCTTGCCTGCATAGGGGTTGAGGTCTAGTTGTGGAGAAAGAGGTGATAAGGAAGTGATATGTTGTATATGACCTTGTGATCAATGCCACAGTTTTGGGAGAGAGTCAGCAATAAAAGTACACTGTGGAGCCAGGCGCTGTGGTGCATGCCTGGAATCCCAGCTACTCTGGAGGCTGAGGCAGGAGGATTGCACATTGGAAGCCAGCCTCTGCAACTTGGAGAGACCCGGCCTCAAAATAGAAAATAGAAAGGATTGGGGAGGCGCCCAGTGTAAAGTGCCCCTGTGCTCAATAATCAGTACCAAAAAGAAAAAAAGTACCCCTGGAAGTGGTCAGGGGAAGAAGGAAAAGAGAGGCGGAGCATGGCCTCCTGGAAGCCAGTGCAGAAAGGGCTTCAAGGAGGAAAGAATGCTAATTAAACATCACATGCTAATGTGAAGGGGCTGCAGATATAGCTCAGTTGGTAGAGTGCTTGCCTCGAAAGCACAAGGCCCTGGGTTCAATCCTCAGCACTAAAAAAAAAAAAAATCTACAGATGTCAAAGTGAGTTCTAGGAGCTGACCCCTGGATGATGCAGTGGGGAGGTCACAATAACCTTGACAAAGGCGGTCCTGAAGGAGCAGCAGGAGTGAGGGCATCAGACTGAAAGGGGCAAGGGGTGGAGAGACAGAATGCAGACAACTCTTAGAGGGAAACAGCTCTTTCAAAATACCCATTTTCACATCAAGGTTGGGCAATCAGCACACTGCAATGATGTGTGAAGGAGAAGAGGTCAGTTTGCTGATTCAAAGGGCAGGGCTGGGTCTAGGTCAAGGCATGTTGACCTTGTGCTCCACCTTCCCACTCTCCCTTTCTAGGTAGGACCCTTTCCACAGCTCTTTCCTCTTCTGGGTCTAGTGATCCTTTGCTTTCCAATTGTCCTGATAGGGTTACTAACAAAGCACAAGTCATTTCCTCTTACAGGGAGAGAAGAAACATTTCATTGGGAGTCTTATTTCAAAATGGGACACAGGAGCCTTTGTCTCTGACTTTGCAGAAAGGTCTCATGGTTAGGCAGGGAGGACAGGTTTTCCTGGGTTGAAATACCCTCCTACCGACTCCTTAGATCCAGGGGATCTGCAGCAGCCCACTCAGCCTATGGATGAGGCTCGGCCTCCTCAAGCAGGTCTTAAGAGTTTTTTTAAGAAAGGAAAACCAAAATGAACCCAGAGAGGAACAACCACCATGGTTTCTGGCCTGAGTGACAGGAAGGAGTTAGCAGGCCTGTCTCTGCTCCTATGAGAGGAGGTATGCTGTAGGGCCTCAAAGAATGCCCCAATTTATACAACTCACTTCAACAGCATTAAGCCTGAATGGCATTTGGTGGCAGATAAAGTCTCTCTATGTCACATAGCGGAGGGCTGTGCAGCCAGATCTTGTTTAGAATTACATTTAAAACCTGGAAATCAAATGATGTGTCCAGATAACTTCTGTGGTAAACCCCAAACCAGTTATGCTTCAGGTTAAGCCTCTGCATTTCTAAACAACATGCCTTTATACTCTCCAGGCCAATACTCAGACCTTCCTGCCAGCAATATCAAATAGCAAGGGGCTGAATGTGCCCTCTGTGTGTGCATTAAAGGATCAATGGCAGATGGAGGCAGTGCCTCTCTGCTGAGAAAATCTCCATCTTTGATATGTCTCCTCAATACACATATCAACTTGGTTCCTTCCCTCTTGGTTTCTTGAGATTTTTCTAATATCTAAAATTTTACAAATGCACAAACAAAAAGTAAACAAATCTAAAACATCAAATACCCTGCAAAATAGAACTACTTTTCTGGATTTCTTCTTTATTCACCTCCTTTGAACAGATGTCTGCTGGTCATTGAATAGTATCCTCTTATGACATCTTGCTTCTTAGAATCTCAGAGAATCAGTGCTCTAGGAAATTTGACAGACATCCTAGTGACTCTTTGGGGCAAGAAAATGAGCCAATTCTGGCAATGAAGATAGAAAGAAACAAAAAGTGTCTGAGTTATTTAATCCTCATTGCATTGGTAAGGAAACCAGGGTCTATAAGACAACACAGTGTGTAAGCATGCTTGAGGGACATGTCCTTGAGGTTGATGGGGCAGGCACAGATGCACATCCCCTGCAGGTAAACCCCATTTTCTCCAGGAATTGTTCTGATCCTCTCTACCTCCCATAAAGGAGTCTACTCTGTTAGACCCATAAGCTTGAGACCACATTACATCCCATAACATCTACCTTGATTTCCTTTGGGTAGTGGGATCAGCTTGTATTTAAGGTCAGAGTTCATAAATAAGATGCTAAGATTTCCTGCTGCTTGTTTCCCCAAAGCAATGGCTGATGTAGAAAGGGAGACGAGTAAGCTAGGATACTTAGCATATTCTAGTCCACTGGGGCAGGGACATACCCTCTGCAGAAGTCCATTAGACATCATTTCATTACTTTAGAAACAACAGAAAGGTTTTTTTTTTTTTTCTCACGTAAAAAAATGTTGCGGTAGATTCTCTTGCTAAAAGAGTCATTTAAATATTACTGGTCACGTCACATTGTAGTTGTTTGGAAATAATTATATCCATATCACAGACAGTAAATAATAGATGTACGTTCACTAACGTTTTATTCATGTTCTGTTTTAATATGGCAAACTTAGAAGTAATTTAATCTCCCAGTAAATTGAAGTGGTAGGGGGTTCTTCACACAGAAAACTGCAAGTTATTAATTCTGGGCCGTCTTCATCTTGTACAATTAGTCACTGTTTGCAGCTGGAAATGTTTTATTAATTTTCCATAGCAGTTGATTTTCCACAGTTTTCTCAGTTTAAATTAAGCAGTAAGAGCTCCTGTTTCTTCTTAAATAAATTTTCTTTCCACAAAAATACATGCCTCTGGCTATGTCAATTTCCCCATTTGATTAAAGTGCCAGCAGGCAATTAATAACTTAATGCATTTTAAAGTACTTTTGGAAAAAGTAATTTCAATAGCCAAACTTGTATATTTGAGTTGATTGTTGCAGAAGATTTAATAGGCATTGGAAAATCCTAGAACCTTGGAAAGGACAAAAGGGGCCCAGCAACCATGTCTGGGGGACCATGGGGTAGATCTCTTGAAAGCCCACAGCTGGCACTCACACTTGGGAAGGAAGATGATTGCCACTTTGTACAAGGCTTGAGAAAGAGAGGCAATCTCAAATTGGCCTCCCAGTGGGGTGTGTGGAATAGTCTAGGCTTCAGTGGTGTGGTCTGAGTAGGAAGGCAGTCTAGGGAAGGCCATTTAAAAAACAAGCAGACAGCATGGATGAACCTTGATGATGTTTCAACACCATTAGGGGACACAAACACCATATGAGGAGCCCTAGAAGGAACCGGCAGTAGTCAGACTCATAAAGACAGAAAGTAGAATGGTGGGCGGTGTGTTTTGCCAAAAAAACAAAACAACAACAACAAAAAAAAGCAGCAAAGTCTTTTCCAACTTGGAACTATCTAGTGACAACAGAATGGATCCTCTGGTACAAAGCACCAGATTTCCCTGAGTCTTCCAGTAGGAATCATGAACAACTTCCACCGGAGCCAACTGTCCAACAGCTCATGAAGGGGATGAAGGGACAGCTGAACCAACTTCCCACTGCTGCTCGGTGATGTATGAAGGCCACAGTCAAGAAAGGCAGGAGCTCTGGAGGAAGGTACACCCAGCAGTGTTATTCCACCTGAAAGGTCGTCCTGGAGAAAGATGGTGTGCTTCTTTATTTTGAAGATGACTCAGAGGTCATAATAAACACCAAAGGCAAGATGAAAGTTTCTGCCTTTCACACAGGGTCAGGTGCAATGGTGTGCACACCTGTAGCCCAGGATTGCATCCAACACTGGTAGCACTGAGTAACTCTCCAGTGCATTTGTAAAACAAGCAAAATCCTGCCCTAGGAAAAATTGTTTGCTAAAAAATAAATAGTAATGAGGACATTCAGAACTTACTTTTTGTTTTGTTGTTTGGTACTGGGGCTTGAGCCCAGGGATGATTTACCACTGAGCTACATTTTTTTTCTTTTTTTCTTTTTCTTTTTTTTTTTTTGGTACCAGGGATTGAAGCCAGGGGTGCTTAACCACTGAGTCACATCCCCTGCCCTTTTTATTTTTTATTCAGAGACAGGATATTGCTAAATTGCTGAGGCCAGCCTGGAACTTGGGATCCTCCTCCTCAGTATCCCTGCATTGCTGGGATTACAGGTATGAGTCACCACATCCAGCATGTTTCTTAAAAAAAAAAAAAAGCACTAGAACAGGAGGATGTTATCATAAGTGAAATCAGTCAGTCATAGATGTATATTCTCATTCTTACATGGAAGCTAAAAAGTTGATCCCATAGAAGTAGAGGATAGAACAGTGGCCACCAGAGCCTGGGATGGAGAGAGGATGGTTAGCCAGCACGGGGGAGCAGATGGACAGGAGGAAAGACTTCTAATGGTCTAAAGCTATGGTTGACAATAATTGAATATTTCAAATGATAAATGTCTGAAGATAAGGATGTGCCAATCACCCTGATTGGTACACACTATATACATGTACAGAAATATCACACTGCACACCCATAACTATATATAATTACTATATGTAAATTAATATATATATGTGTATATATATATATATATATATATATATATATATATGAAGTACACACACCCCAAAAAAGGAAAATGTGTCATAGTATTATCTATAGTGAGAATTAGGGGCTCTGTCTTATAGTGACCTGCATGCAGCTGACTCAGAATTAGCCTGCAGAACATTCTGACCCAGGGTCAGAGCAAGCTGCAAGTCCATCACCACTGGTTGTGCTCACACATTCTGCTCCCCTGGTTCACTATATGCCTCCTGAGACTCAAGTAGGATTGCTCCCAAACCTGTTTACAACTTGTCATTTTAATTACACAATTTAATTAAATATTATGTAAGCTGATGAAAGGTGAGTTCACAAAGAAAAAGAGCTGTTGTTTCCAGAAAAATTAAGTTGAATGCCTTAGTATCATTTGGTAAAGGCAATCCCTAAAAAATATCACAGATGTACTAAGTACAAAGCACAATTAAAACCAAGGGCCAACCAAAAAATATAAAAGGGATGCTGAGTTTAGTTTGCTTTACAAGTGTCTTTATGTTTTTACTCCACTAGAGAGAGACTGGAGCTGGAAATCATGGATGAGGTACTACACTGTGTTTTAAGCCAATAAAGGTGACTGGAAACTTTCAGAGATTCATATTCAACAGTAAGGCCTGGGCTCACTGCCTAATTGCATTAGATAAATAAGTTTCACCAGACTTTCCAACACTCAAGCAGGAATAATCAATAATATAGATACATTTTTTTGGCAAAGCCAATTTATTGGCAGTAGCTGCTTAGCACACTGGGTTGAGAAGCAGCCTGAAGCTACATCTGAACTCATTGAGCAGGAGTCCAGAATCATCCATGTTCCCAGAGGTGTAAGAGAAACAGGGAATAAAGGACCACATATTCACAATAACTAATTGCTATGGTTTAGATATGAGGTGTCCCCCAAAAGCTCCTGTTACTGCGAACTATTCAGAGGTGAAATGCTTGGATTGTGAGAGCTGTGACCTGATCAGTCTCTCCTGGTTCGAATGGACTGACTGGGTGGTAACTAACTGTAGGCAGGTGTGGTGAGGCTGCGGGTCACTGGGGGTGTGTCCTGGAAAGCTACTTCTTGCCTGCAGCCTCTTGCCCTTCTTTAGTTGAGCAGTTTTCCTCTGTGGGGCCCTTCACCCATGATGTGCTGCCTCACCTCAGCCATCTATGGACTAAGACCTCTGAACTGTGAACCACCAATATAATTTTCTTCCTCTAAGTTATATTTGTCATGTATTTTGGTCACAGCAATGGAAAGGTTAACTAAAACACTTATGTAGAAAAAGACAGTTAAGCACAAATTAAAAACAAAATATTTCAATTCCTGGCTTTTTAAAAAATTCTTTGCCAGATCTAAACCCAAATGTTCTTTATCCTCACAAAATGGCATGAGTTATCCAAAGCACCTTTTTTTCCTCTTGCAATCTTAGGAACAGAATGAGCTGTCCCTTGCCTTGTGGGAGTGAGTCAGGTTTCACTGAGTCCTGCTGACCTGCCCTAGGGGCTCCCTGCTGGAAAACAGTATTCTGTTTACCCATCGCCTTTCTAAAGAAATGTTAGCCACACTGACAATTTTGTTGGATTTCTTTTGCTCATTTATTGCTTCAATTTTCCACTTGCTGGAAGAAAATGTAAAGTGCTTTTTATTAAAAAATGTTTTTGCAGAATGACATCTTGTGTCTGTGAGATGCTGTTGGATTATTTTCTTACTACTGAGCTGGCGTGTTCCTGACAACCCTCATATAGATATTGAATCATGTCTGTGGTTCCAGGAGAGGAAATGAATGGCCACTTGTGTTGTGGGTATCAGTTTTTCACACATCTAACAGTGTGATGTGTACCAGCTGAGGGGTCCAATTTACTTCATGCAAGAGAAAATGGCAGATGGGTTGCCATGATTAAAAAAAAATAAAAGTCATGAAATTATGGTATTAGTGCCAGCACAACTTTACTGAGAATCAGGAGGTGAGTTTAGTCCTTGCCGTGTTTATTGCTAAGCATCAGAATATCAAAATGAGTTCATCTTCTAGAAAACTCTGAGAAGAAGGGGAATTTAAGACTGTCGAGGGCTAGGGCTGTGGCTCAATGGGCTGGGATTATGGCTCAGTGGTAGAACACTTGCCTACCACGTGTGAGGCACTGGATTCGATTATCAGCACTGCATATAAATAAGTAAAATAAAGGTCCATTGACAACTAAAAATTTTTTTTAAAAAAAGAGTCTCAAATCAGTTCCCTCTTTAGGGGCTTGTTCTCATTTTATGTCTTGTTTCTTAGGCCATTATATTTAGGTGTGTTTTCTTAAGAACCATAATGAACTATAAACAGGAGATGCATCTGCTAAGATTAGCTTTTGTCACATATGATAGCATGACCAAAACAAACAACAAAGGCTTAAAGGAAATGAAAGTGTCTTTCTCATATAGGAGAAGTCAAGACCACATCATCATGTGATACATTAAAATTTATTTAAATAGGAAAAGCTGCAGGAAGACATCCAGGGGCAGGATAGCAGCTCTATTGTCATTGGGAACCAGGTTCTCTGGCTTGCTGCTCAGCTATCATCAGTGTTGTATTCTGAAATGGCTGCTCAAGTTCCAGCCATCATGTCTATCTTCCAGGCAAAAGGAAGAAGAGTGTGTCTCTCCTTTGAGGATATTTCCCCAAAGTTGCACATATTTCTTTCTACATATCATTGACCAAACCTCAATTATTTGGCCATACCCAGGTGCAGGGGAGAATGAGGGTCTCATTTGTATGACTGAATGATAGTATACTGAGCTAAAAATTAAGATTTGCTATTGTTCTTACTAAAGAAGCAGGATTAGAATTAATATGGGAAGTAAATAGCATTCTTGCCCAAAGGGAGCATCCCGAATATGTGAGGACAATTTTAGAGAAGGCGATTCTTGTATTTATCATTGAAGTTCCTAACAGAGGTTGCAAATACATATGTATTGGGATGGGTGGACCCTTGGTGGAATACATTCTGGGGTTTCTTCCCTAGAATTTTGTCTGTAGAGCCCTGAAGGCTGCTCTTACCACTACCACCACCCCACAGATAAGATTCATTTTGTTTGCTTCAAAGAGGCAAGTCTCAAAAACTGGGACAAGTTTCATGGTACTGTGCTTCCTAGGGGAGTCCCAACCACTCCTTGTCCTATCACACCCCTGCCCTAGAAGATTTCTAAAACAAGAATCAGAGCCGGACCTGGTGGAGCACACCTGTAATCCCAGTGGCTTGGGAGGCTGAAGCAAGAGGATCGGGAGTTCAAAGTCAGCCTCAGTAAAGGCAAGGCCCTAAGTAACTCAGTGAGTCCCTGCCTCTAAATAAAATAAAAAATAGGGTTGGGAATGGCTCGGTGGTTAAGCGCCCCTGGGTTCAATCCTCAGCACCAAAAAAAAAAAGCAAGAATCAATGATCTTTTATCTGTCAACACCAAGTAAGAAAATATACAAATTGCTATTTGTTGAAAAAGTGTAGAAGCCAGTCATCATAGATAGTATGTAGAATATTGGAGGGTTGCTATGATTTTCTGCCATCGTTGAAAGGTGATTTCTTCCTTTTTTTTCTTCCTTTTTGAGTACTTTTTTCTCTCTCCCTCCCTCTCTTCCTTCCTCCTTCCCTATCTTTTCTAACTCATCAAAAACTAATTTCATCAGCATTAGTGCATGACTCCTGACAAATGAAAATGCTCCAGATGTCTGGTCCTTTGGTTGCTGGTGTGGCATGCTCTGGGTAGCAGGAGACCTGTCTGCTGCAGGCTCTGGCACTGCCTCTGTCCCTATTCCACTGCCACTGTCCCTATTCCAAGCCTGCTCTGGGTTTTTCTGGCTGTGTTATGCTCCTGCCAGTTTCTTCTGAGCTCCTTTGCATTGATTCCTGAAGAAATCATCAATATCTAAGCTTTTCTTTTTATTCCACTGCCTGCAAGTGTTAAGCCTGGGATAACTTTTCTGAAAAGTTCAATGGAAAAGGTGAGTTAACAGGTTATTGGATGCATAATGCCCTACACTCTTGGTTGAGGGAAAGAGCATTCTAAGCAATAATTTTAAATCCTTTTCAATGGAGTACCTTGAAGCAATGAAAGCAGTAGGAAAAAGCACACTCCATGGACAGCATTAAGCAATTATCATTGAAAATTATTTAAGCCTAAATGACTAAAATAATTTATTTTGTAAAATCATATAAAGTACTGGGAAAGATTCTACGTGGTCAATTTGCTTTCTCATGTAGCTTGAAGAGGTAAGCAAAAATGTTGAATTCTGAAAGTCTCGACTTAGTTGAGTTAATACAGATTTGGGGATGACATAAAATACCTGAAGTTGATGATGAGTCATTGCTGCAAATGGATTGGCAAATAGAATTAAATGATTTTCAGCGATCAAAAAAAAACTGTAAAAAAAGAGAAACCATTAAATTTTGCACAAATGACACCCCCCACACTTCTGCCATAAAAATGAACATTTTCCAGTATTTATACAGAACCACTAAAGCACAGTGTTAAGAGCCTGGACCCTGGAGTCAGACCACCCAAGTTTGGATCATGGATCTGCAGCTGTTGACCACTGGTAAGTCAATGAAGCACTCTGTGCCTTGATTTTCTCATCTGTAAAATAGGAATATGTGAGTTGTTAATGTAGCTCTTAGAACAAGGCCTTGCACTCAGGAAATGCTGCATATGAGCTATTTCTATTTGTCACAGTTACATTCTCGGCTTGTTGGTTGGTCTTTGCCTTATTTTGGGACTGTGAGATCTGGAGGACCTGCTTCCATCAGTTTGTTGGATGCAGTTGTCCTCACAGTGGGATACTCCTGTTCCATTGCTCCTCATCATCGAAGAGTGTGGGGAAAATTATGCCCATTTGTCTTCTCATCTTATTCCCTTTGCATGCACAGCGTGCTCCCATCTGTGTGGAGGATGGTTACCTGTTCCTACCCTCAGGAATTCATTCCATGTGTCAGCCCTTGGCAAGGCGCTGCTGATAATGAGATTGACAGGCCCTGTCTGCTGTGGAGGCCATGATGGGACATACAGTGTGAAACAAGCAAATAGAAGCAGGCACGAAATGTCATCAGAGCCCAATGGATACACTAACTAAGCTTTAGAGAGGTCAGGAAAGACTTTCTCAAGATGGAGACATATTTAACTAGATGTTGAAGAGTTGACAGAATTCTTTACATAGA
Source organism: Glaucomys volans (assembly GCA_020662805.1). Lineage (NCBI taxonomy): Eukaryota > Metazoa > Chordata > Mammalia > Rodentia > Sciuridae > Glaucomys > Glaucomys volans. The sequence goes on from JAJEJO010001862.1 coordinate 84,907, forward strand.
TAAGGAGGGCAGAAGAAACCAAGTTCCAAAGTGCCCAGCATTGTGACGAGGTTGAGAACAGCAAGCTGTCTTCTAGGGACCTCATACTGGTGTGGGATTAAACCTCTGTCAAGGCTCTATGGCATCTTCCTCGTTGATGTATATATTAGACAAGGTTCTATAGAGGAACAGAATCAATGGGAAGTATGATTATAAAAAGGAGATTTATTAGATTGGCTTACATGACCAGAAGCTGGATAGTCCACAATGGCATCTGAAGGCTGGAGAGCTTGAGGAACCAGTAGCTGCACAGTCCAGGAGGCTGAAGCCTCAGAACAAGAGGGATCAGTGGTGCTACCCAGGTCTGAGACTTCTGAAAACTCCTGGAGAATCACTGGCAGAGTCCGCTTTGGAAGAGTGAAGGAGCGAGGGTCTGATCTGTATAAAAGCCCTCTGTTCCTGTTGATAGGCAAAATCAGTCTTTTGGACATAAGTCGCCTGTGTTTCTCCTTTGCTACTGAAGCAATAAACCATCTTTTTCCTTTTGCTAAAAAAAAAAAAAAAAAAAAAAAAAAAAAAGAACCCATTCAAGGAGAATCAAGCTTGCATCTGTTGCTGCTTTCTTGTTCTTCCAACTTTATCCCATCCAAACCATCATCCTATTGGACAGTGCTGCCCATGTTTAAGGAGGGTCTCCACTTCAGTTTGCTATCCCACGTGTCAGTCATTCCTAGACACACCCTCATCGACACACCCCAAAGCCCCTTAATCCAATCAAGCATAGTTGATCCAATCAAGTTGACAATTCAATTAACCATTACAATGTGTACAAGTTTGGTGAATGGAGCATGGGATGGACCAGCCCCTACTGGCTCCCAGACTGGGTGCCATATGCTTTTGTCCAGTGTTGTGGTTCCCACCACTCTTGATTGCAACATGTTGCTGTCATCTTTCTCCATGAGGTCAGGTCTCCATGTGACTCCTGTCTCTCTCTAGCCTCTGGGACAGCATCTCAAATTAGGGTTCCCAGACCATTGGTATTGGAATCACATGGTGGGGCATGGTTAAAAATAGCTCTGCTGAATCTATTGGAGCAAGTGCTAGAAATCTTCATTTTTAATAAGAAAAGGGCCTGAGATAGAAATATACTTTAGAAAATACACTCCCAAAATAATTTGGATACACATAATAATAGTGAACTCACCACTGCTGGGCCTAGTAGAAGAACTGGCATATGATAAATGTTCAGTAAAAATCTAATAAATGAAAAGACCTGGTGAATACCTTGGAGGGAAGTGTGATACAGTTAGGGCAGAGCAGAGGAACAAATGGCCCGAGTAGGACAATAAGAAGTAACTTCCATGGAAGAAGGATGGGGGATCCTGAGACCAGAAGCAGTGGGGTGGGGCAATGGGGGCCATGCTAAGAGATCTGTTCTCCAATCAGGGCTCTAGGTGGAATCTACCACCCAGTCTTCTGTCCCAACCTCACCTTTCTCTGTTCTTCCCCCCGTCAGGCAACTTTACTCTAATTTTTGCACGGGGCAGAGCCAGTTGCATGTTCATCTTTGTAGCCCCAGTGAGCAGAGATGTCATCACTACAAGTTCAAGGTCAGACATGGGTACCTGTATTTCTCATGCTCTCCACCCACACCTCTTTTACTTTTTATTTATTTTTTATTTTTTGACACCAGGGATTGAACCCAAGGTTGCTTAAGCACAAAGCTACATCTCCAGCCCTTTTTTATTTTTTATTCAGAGATAGGGTGTCATTAAATTGCTTAGGGCCTCTCTAAGTTGCTGAGGTTGGCTTTGAATTTGGGATCCTCAGCATCCCAAGCCTCTGGGATTGCAGGTGGGCACCACTGCACCCTCCTACACCTCTTTTTAAAAAGGGAAAAAAATGTATTTCATCAGATCTTTGGAGACCAGTGAGTGAAGCAGCCATAATTTCTTTTTTGGTATTTTATTTTTAATTGACAATAATTGTGTTTATTTATGGTATGCAAAGTGATGCTTCAATATATATATATACACATATATACACACATATAGTGGAATGATCAAATCATGCTAATTAACACATCTGTCATCTTAGTGGTGAAAACATCCTCATTTTTAATAATTTTTTATTGCTTCTACTTAGTTATACATAACAGTAGAATGCATTTTGACACATCATACATAAGTAGAGTATAACTTCTCATTCTTCTGATTGTACATGATGTAGGATCATACCAGTCGTGTAGTCATTTATGCATATAGGGTAATAATGCCCAATTTATTATACTATCCTTCCTACCCCCTCGCCCCTCCCCTCTCTTCACTCCTCTACCTAATCCAAAGTACCTCTATTTTCTCCTAGCCTCCCCAACCTTGTTGTGCATTAACATCCATATATCAAAGAAAACATTTGGCCTTTGTTTCTTTAGGATTGGCTTATTTGGCTTAGCACAATATTCTCCAGCTCCATCCATTTACCCACAAATGTCATAATTTCATTCTTTTTTAAGGCTGAATAATGTTTCATTGTGTATGTATACCACATTTTCGTTTTCCATTCATCTGTTGAAGGGCATCTAGGTTGTTTCCATAGTTTAGCTATTGTGAATTGAGCTGCTATAAACATTGATGTGGCTGCATCTATGTAATATACTGATAAAATCCTCTCTTCTATGTTGAAATATATCAGCCATAATATCAATATGAATATATTACTTGACCTTATAATTGAACAGAGTTCTTCCAAAGCCATGGATCTCAGCCTTAGCCACATATTGTAATCACTGTGGGCTTCCAGAACTGTGTCTGCCTGGTTCTACATCCAGAGTTTCTGGTGTGTTTGTCTGGGGCACAGCCTGGATTCCCCTGTGCCCTCAGGGTTCAGAGTGGTTGTTCTAGGGACACCATCATCTGAGAAGCTCTAATGGTACTTTAGAGCATCCTGACTAATTAGTTTGTGGGAGGGCAGTTGAGGGCAAGAGGACATCAAACCACATCACCCTGGCCCTGAGCTGGTTTAAAGAAAAGTCAGCAAAACCACTGCTCAAGACTGCAAAAGTGTCTCTAGAAATATAAGGAGATGGAAAAAAAAAAAAATCCTAAATTCGCTCCATAGCACTTTTCAGGGAATAGAGTACAATAGGTTACAAATTCTTTGATAAAGAGCTTTAAGTAGGAAAATATTAAAACCCCAAAGGACATGCTCTGAAGGGCAGTCAATGAATCAAAACAAAATAGGTGGCCAAACTGTCTACCAAGAGCAGTGACCCCAGTGAACCACGAGAGTCTATTTGCCAGGTAGGTGTTGCAAGTTTAGGGCCCAAAATGAATTGTCACCTGCAATCAGCATTCTCCAGTCTCCCCTTCTGAAGCCTTCATCTTTTCCTGTATATTTAGGCAAAATGTAGAGAATATCAGTTTGAAAGGGATCCATGTTATTAATTCCTCTTGTTTCAGTCTGGACTTAACCACCAGTTTCTCTAAAAAAGCCACTCATCCAGGACCTGCCTTCTGCAAAGACAGGGATATCCAGTCTATGCTGTGCCACTTGATAAAGAAAAGGAAGTTTCAAAAGTGTCCTTCCTTCTGGAATAGCATTTTTATCAACCTTCAGCCAATTTAGATTAGTTTTATGATGGTTGTTTTTTATGGTTTTCCTTTTGTTTGTGTTTTTGTCTGCTACTGGGGATTGAACTCAGGGGTACTCTACCACTGAGCTACAGTCCCAGCCCTTTTTGTTTATTTGTTTATTTTCTATTTTGAGACAGGGTCTCACTAAGTTGCTGAGACTGGCCTCAAACTTGTGATTCTCCAAGAATTCTCCTAGAATTCTTACTAATGCTGTTACTTAATAAGCATTTTTTAAATTACTTCTCTTTCTAGTCAGTTTTTAACTTTTCTTAATAAATGCATGAGTGAAGGGATAGGTTACTTGAAAAGGGATCTGGAGCAGAAAGAAGCATCTTTTTGACCAGGCAGCAAATACCTAGAACCCCCAGTGGAGAGCCACAGGAGCTCTCTAAGTGTTCCCTGAATTCTGCCCTGTACCTGGGTGCAAGCACACAGCCAGTACATTTTTAATGTCATCACCCATTTGCTTGGGGCACTGCCAAAGGGGCATCTATCTCATCCTCCTATATCTTAGATTCCTAAGTGACCTAATTCAACAGGTACTTATTTAAGACCAAGCCTTGGGTTGGTGTCTGGGCAAATGTGATCTTTCCCCTCCAGGAACTTTTAATCTTAATGGGGAGAGGAGGTACATTTTCCCAAATGAAACAATTATATAGCAAACTATATCTCAGCATGGATTGATGTAGCATAGAACATGTACCTAAATTTTAATTCAGGTCTTTTGCAAAATGGGATAACACAGGGTTGTTGCTAAGTAAAATATATTGTTGAAATAAAATATTTAAACACCTGAGCACAGAGTAACAGCTCAAGAAATGTTACTTCCTTTTCATTTATTGATCATTGAGATTCAAGGTCATCTGGCATAGTAGCTTCTCTTTACAGATAAGGAAACTGAGACCCAGAGGGGTCAAATGACTTGCCCAGAGTCACAAAGCTGGAAAGAGGCAGAACTAATAACTAAAAAGCAGGAGCTGTATTTTTCTTTGGATTCTTTGGAAAGTACCAGGACTCTTCAAAATTCCGCATTGCCCTCTAAAATGAGTGCCCCAGAACAATGGCCTGAGGTCGTTTAAATGACAAAACACAAGTCCCCTACCTAGGTTTAAAGCCACACTCATCTGTTTTCAGTCGAGAAAGCTGCTAATGGCTCTTCCCAGGCCTTTCCCAGTTGAAGCATAGAACCAAAACATTTGCAGCCTAAGGAGTCCCTCCCACTGTTTGTAGATCAAACACAAACAGAAACTGTGGGAGGCTGGGCCATCTCTGACTGAGAGAATCAATATCAATGAAACAGACAAAATCCCAAAATCTCAAAATAATGAAAACAAAGATATCCAAGTAATAAAATCTGCTAGAATCACAAAGACAACACAACTCCGATCTCAGCTGGCTCAAAGAAAGTGTCCATTAACAAGGGATTAACACAAGGGAAGTACACAACCAGTCAATAGGAAATGAAAACATTTCACACAGCCTGGTCGCATTTGAGCCCACCCTGGGATTATGGATGAGGGTGTGTTGAGATGATGTGGTTCTGACTATAGAAAGGAGTCTCCAGAAACCCCAGCCATGTTTCAACTTAAAGGGGCACCCCGAACGGGAATTTGTAGGACTGAAAATTTTTGGAACTGATAAACCAGAAAATGATACTGGCTTGTTGGTACCTGATTAGTACTGATTAATTGTCCTTTTTAATCTCATCTGTTTCAATTTTCAGTAGACCTTTGGGGAAAAAGCCATGCACAGTCACTGAAATATTTTTTTTTTAAATACAGATTTTAGTCAAGGTTCTCAATACCAGAGCTCTGGGGAATGGGGAAAGGGAAATAAATTCATTAAATTATGGTTTCAAATTTGATGAGCTTGGGAGAGGGAGGAAAGATAACAGAATGAGACAAACGTCATTACCCTATGTACATGTATGATTACACAAATGATGTGACTCTACTTCACGTACAATCAGAGAAATGAAAAGTTGTGCCCCACTGTGTAAAATGAATCAAAAAAATTTTGATAAGCTTATCATAACATGAGTAAAATGGCATTTTCCACACCCCATATGAAGATGATGTGGGTAAAGTGGTTCAAATGTTCATATTCCTTCAAAATTCATGTTGAAACGTATTCCCCAATGCAAGTGTATGTGTGTGTGTGTGTTTTACTGGGGATTGAACCCAGGGACGCTCTACCACTGAGCTATATCCCCAACTTTTAAATTTTTCATTTATTTTGAGACAGGGCCTCTCTACATTGCCGATGCTAGTCTATAACTTGGGATCCTCCTGCCTCAGCCTCCCAAGTGGCTGAGATTACACATGGGCATCACAGTGTCTGGCCTTTCCAATGCAATGGTATTAAGAGGTGGTGCCTTTGGAAAGTGATTAAGTCATGAAGGCTCTGCCCCTGTGAATGGCATTAGTGACCTTATGAAAGACGCTTCGGAAAGCTGCCTAGCCCATACATTTCCTCCGTCATGTGAGAACATGATGACAAGGCCCCATCCTGGAAGCAGAGTCCTTACCAGACCCTGAATGTGCTGGCAATTTGATCTTGGGCTCCTCAGCCTGCAGAACTATAAGAAATAAATTTCTATTATTTTTATATTACCCTATCTAAGATCTTTTGGTATAGTCCCAGAACATACTAAGATAGTGCGTGTTTTCAATTTAAAATATCTTCATTTGGACGAGGTCAAAATCAAATATTAAAATGAAAATAGTTGACCATGAACATAAATTAGTACAATACTTATATTCTTATAATGGCTGCAGTATTGCTAGTCAATAACCAAACAACCTCTACAGTTGAATTAATTGTTATTCATATGATAAAATTCAAACATTTCTGCAATAGTTAACCACTAAAAATTAAAATGATCCTTTTTTTCAAAATTGTGCTTATTTTATTCTCGTAAAAAGTTATAACTGTATTTCTTTGATACACATACAATTGCATCAGATGAAATGAACTTTGTGTATTGGTTAATCACTGACAACTCCAAGAAGATCTGTCTGGCCTCTTGAGCATGCCAAGCTACATGGTCTGAAATACAGATGTGCCTTAGCCTGGAAATGTAGTGTCACCCTGGAAACATATTGTATGGGACAGGAAAGAAGGAATGAATAAACTGTGACTCTCTCTCAGATTCAGACAATTGTAACAGAAAATGATTGCCAGTAACTTGTAGCCAAGGGGCCATATTTCACACATGGCAGATCAGGAAACATCATCCCACATTTTGTCTGCAATGGGAGAGAATATTTAAAATTGGGACTAACCTCAAAAGTCAGACTCATCTGAAAAGGCTTCCTTATGGTGGACTCTGTCACCATCCTAGAGGAAAGTCATGATGGCTTCCTTGACTCCTGAGTTCTGCAATCTGGGATCTATATCATCGCTGCTGCGCTCAAAACCCTTTCTTCCACAACTTTCATCTCTACGTGTGTATACATGTAGGCTCACACACATCACCCATCTGTTTTCCAACTACTAAAATCTTTCTCACTTCCTCTACTAGTATTCCATGTTTTCTAAAAGAAAATGTGATTTTAGCTAAGACCCGAAGCTTAGTCTCAAAGTTGGTTCATAAAGACAAAGGATTTGAGGAAGATTGGGATGCTAAAAACATATTAGTGAAAGCTTAGCTAGAGAAGGAGTCCTGAGTAGTTTTGGAATTGTTTTCTTCATGTAAATGGTCTCCAAACCTTTTAAGAGCATCACTTAGCAAAGTGGTAAGGCTTAGCATCCCTGCCTTTGTGGACTTTTTTGTTTTTGTTTTTGGGTTTGTTTTGTTTGTTTGTTTTTTGGTTTCGGTTTTTGGTTTCCCAGAGCAGAGACTGTTTAAATGTTGTGCAGATAAATGTCTGCAATTGTGTTCCTTCACCTTCACCCACAGGGGTTTATAAGGAAGTTGCTCACACTGGAGGCTACCCAAACCTCTCTGGTGGGATTTCAGCATAGTGCCCAGAATCAACAAACCCCCAGTGTCTACTATGTGCCAAGGACTAGGAATATGATAAGTAAGAGAGTTCTTGGGAGTCTGCAAGACATTTAAGATGTGAGCATGATTTTGGGAATCAGACCACCCTAGAATCAATCCCAAAGTGATGGATCCTATGGTTACTTGCCTGATTGTTCTCCCCTTACTCCTTGCTAGAAGAATCCTGCTTTGGGAGCTTTATCCAGATTTAAAAAAAAAAAAAAAAATTACTGTTTCCTGGCCTTTCCTGCAAACAGGTATCCATGAGACATGTTCTAGCCAATAAAATGCTGGATAGGATTCTGGGGAAACTTTTAAATGAGAGAGGAGTCTGCACTGGGAGGCTCCTTTGTCTCTCTGCCTTACTTTTTCCTGCTAGAGGTGTGGCAGCCATACTGCAAGGATGAATCCAAGGACAGAAGCCACCAGGTGTGAAGAGCACAGTGGAAAGACACAACGAGCCTGAGTTCCTGAGAGCTTTGATTCAATGCAGCAACCTTTGACTGCCTCTGCATGCATTCTTGTTGCACCAGCCAAACAAATACCAGCTTGCTTAAGGCACTAACCGCCAGGTCTTCTAGTATTTGCAGTCAAAGGCATTTCTGAATGATAAACCAATGGTGGCATTAAGCTTCATTTTTTCCCATCTGCAAATAGATCTAATGTCTACCAACTTTGAAGCTTTGCTATAAAGCCTACTTGGTACATACTTAGTTCCTAGCCCAACACCCAGCTCATCGTAATAATGGGAAACTATTATTTTAATAATGATGAAAATGAGTATCGTTTTTTTCTTTGGGAGCAAAGCCAATCTTCTGGACAAGGAGCAAAGGCCATATGGGTGTGGAAACCAGCTGAGTTACTTTATATGAACCCTTACCTAAATATGGCAGTCAATAAATACTCCATAGCTAAAAACCATGTCCCTCTGTCTTTACTGTAGATTTCTCTGACTTTCTGCTAATGCATGCTAGCTGTTTCTAACTCTTGGAGAGCAAGCTGTTGCTCTGTTTTTAGTGAAACCCAATCTCTTGGATGCATTTTATTCTTGAGCATCAATCACACCAACATCTAATAAAGCATTTCAATTGAAAAAAAAAAAGAGAAATATTTTTTGAATACACATGTTTTTCCCTCCAAACACTGAGCTTTGCCCACTTTGGGGGGCATTTTTTTCTGAGTATGTAAAATAATCATAATTCTAATTCATTTCATGTTCTGTGTTTTGCCTTCAATTTTGTGGGCAAAATGATCAGTTACTGCTCATTTTTGTAGCCTGTAAATTAGCTTTAGTTGAAGCTGCTTGATATTTTGATCCAGCAGAAGCAATATAAAGGGGCTTAAAAATATATCCCGGGTAATGATTTAGAGGATCTTCTGCCACATATGCTGCGGCAGCAGGACATGAGTTACTGCCCCACCCCAGGTCCCTCTGTTGCTTTGCCACAACACAGTTCAATAAAGAAAATGTGACATATGTACATAATAGGATATTATTCAGTCATAAAAGAATGAAATCCTGTCATTTTGTTGCAACCTGAACGGGCCTGGAGGATATTATGTTAAGTGAATAAGCCAGGCACAGAAAGACAAGTACTGCAGGATCTCACTCATGTGTGGAATCTAAACAAGTTGATTTCATAGAACAGAAATAAAGTCGTGCTTCCCAGAGACTGTGAAGGGTGGGTGAGTGGGGAGAGCCTGACAGAGGTTGGTTAGTGGGTATAAAATTAGGTAGGAAGAATAAGTTCTAGAGTTCCATAGCACATTAGATTGATATAGGTAATAATTTGCCATAGATACATCATGTATCATAGCTAGAAGAGAGGATTTGGATGTTCCCAACATAAAGAAAAGAAAAATGTTTGAGGTGATGGATATGCTAATTACCACTATTTGATCACTACACATTGCATGCATGTATTCCAGGAAAAATCTAGACACAAGTGCTACTATTACTGCAACTAATAATAATAACTGTGAAATCTTTTTGTGAACTTCAGTGAAGCAAATTTGGAACATTAGTAAATGAAAGCTGCGATTCAGTCAGCTCCAGCGGGGGTGACACCTGTTTGTTTGAGGCTTGTTGGAGGAGGGATAACCAGACCAATGACTACAATGAGCCTCTTGGTCTGTTAAGCAGAGGTTTCCCATACTACAAAGGTTTCAGCCAACTTTTCCAAATATTTTGAGCGTCCCAATCTTCTAGAGAGGAATCTACATCAATATTATTCATTACAATTATAATGTGAACCATAAGTATGAGGCATATGTATAATGTTAAATTTTCTTGTAGTCACATTAAACACACATACACGCACACAAACACACACAGATATGGATAGAATTAATTTCAAATATATATTTAGATATGTATATATAAACATGTATATTTTATATATTTTGGGGGGGGAGTACTAGGGATTGAACCCAGGGGCACTTAACCACTGAGCCACATGCCAGCCCTTTTTATTTTTTATTTAGAAACAGGGTCATGTTAAGTTGCTTAGGGTCTTGCTAAGTTGCTAAGGCTGGTTTTGAACTTGTGATCCTCCTGCATCAGCTTCCTGAGCCACTGGGATTACAGGTGTGTGCCACCATGCCCAGCTCAATTATATTTTACTTAACTCAAAAATATATCCAAAATATTATTATTCCAACAAATAATCGATTCAAAAAATCATTGCAATATTTTAACTTTCTTTTTCCATATTAAGTCCTTAACATCTGGTGTGTATTTTATTCTTACAGCATATCTCAGTTTAGACTAGCCTCCTTTCAGGCGCTCAACAGCCACGTGTGTCTTGAGGCTAACATACCACACAGCCATAGGTAAGGCCTAACATTTGATGGTCTGCCTTGACTTTCTTGAGATTCATGGCACCCCTGAAGCCTAACTATGAGTACCCTCACTCCTACTCCCACCCCAGAAGGCAAGGCTCCTATCTGGCCAGTTCCCCAGCCTGCCAAACCAGCAACGCCCCACAGGGTTCTCAATCTAATGAATCACTACCCTGCCAGCCTGTGGAATTATTCAGGCAAACCCATCATACCCTCCAGTGAGGACCAGGAGTCATCTCACTTTCTTGTCGCTACAAAGCCAGGCTTCCACAGCCTCTGCTGGTTTACTCGCTCCCAATTGCATACCTGTGTGGCCTTGCATTGCATGGTGTCCTCTACCCTCACATGTGGGACTAATAAACTGCCATCAATCTCATCTGCCTAGTGTGCACTGTCATGTACTCAGCCCTCCCCAGAGGGCTAGCGTGGGACTCCTTCCCCACCCACAAGGTAAAGAGGAGGCAAACTGAACAACAGCATGGGTTTATACTTTGAAAGAGGTTTAAAGTCAACTTTTAAAAAATGTCTGGAAGAAATTGGATTCATCTCTGAGCTTTCCTACATTTGCACTGTCTAAAAAAGTCCAGTGGTAGCTGGATAATTTGTTCTTATTTTGTTAATATTTTTAGTACCTTGGGGTGCTTATCTTTTATCTCAGTTGTACAGCCAAGCTGGTGTTGGCTCTGTGATATCTTGTTACATTTTCTGACCTTTTTTGAGGCTTGTAAAGAGCAGAGGTCCCTGGTTTCTGTTATTCCTTGCTAGTCCTACCCAGCACCCCAAAGGCTGTTGGAGAATATGTACCTTCAGCACAAGAGAGATGGCAGGCCACAATCCCTTGATATATGAGCAACTCAAACAAGGCAGTTTTAATTGCATTCATCAAAGACACCAAAATAGGTACTATAACTAAAAGGAGACCAGGCCGGATGCAGTGGCGCACGCCTGTAATCCCAGCGGTAGGAGGTGAGGCAGGAGGATGGCGAGTTCAAAGCCAGCCTCAGCAACTTAGCAAGGGCCTCAGCAACTCAGTGAGACTCTGTCTCAAAATAAAATAGCTGGGGATGTGGCTCAGTGGTTAAGTGCCCCTGAGTTCAATCCCCGGTACCAGAAAAAAAGGAAACAAGGCTTCCAAAAGACAAGTTACATGGCACTACATAGACTCTGGGTTCTAATCAATAATATTCATAGGTCCCTCAAAAAGGGACAATTCTTTAGAGAATTTAATTAATTAAGTAATTGAGTGGTTACTTTATTAGTCAACTAAAATATTAAAGCAAAAATCTGTTTCATGTGGCTGTTTTCTTGTTTCTTTTTTTTCCTTTTTTTTTTTCCCCCTTTTTTCTTTTGGTTGTACTGGGGAATCAAACCCAGAGCCTCACACATGCTAAGCAAGTGCTCTACCACTAAGCTATATCCCCAACTCATGGGACTGTTTTCGGCATGTATTTTAGAAATGAGGCCTTAGGTAGAAGCCTGTGGGCAGAAGTGGGGGGAAACACAAGGAAGCTCCCCAAATTCCTGTGCACTGGCTGTGCACACATCTATTTAGACAGCTATGCCAGCATAAAAAAAGTCAATGCAAGCCAGAGGCAGCTCAGAGTCATCTGCTGCTCCCAGAAGATTTATTTGTGTGATTTACTTTATCAATAAAAGTCATTGTATAGAAAAAATTCATCTACAAACACACAGTGCGATAAAAATTGTAGTTAACTTCATATAGTTTATTAGTGCTCAGCATTGTGAGACAGGATCGGATAGCAGCACAGGGGAAAGAATACCATCTCTTCATTTATTCAGAAGGGACTCTAAAACCTGGCCCTAAATAATCATGAATTTGTTAGCCTCTTAGGCCTCAGTTTTCTCATCTGTAAAATGCAGATGATAAGTGAACTTCCTCCTTGAATTTTAAAGCATGTAATAGGAAAATCCTTGTTATGTACTTCCACTGCTATATACAAATGATACTATGATTATGAATGTAACATGCTGATTTTTATTTTTAATAACTATCATGGGAATTAGCCTTAAGGAAAAAAATTGTCTCTGATTGAAAAAATACATTAATAAATTCTGGCCATAGAATATGGATCAACAAGTCATTTTTAATGTGTGCTTATGAGATGATGCTGTTGGTGACAGCCCTGCAGGTGGTTTGAATCAGAGGTGGAAGGAGATTTTTTGGTACCTAATAAACATGGATGGTGTCTGTAGCCATGGGCTGTGACTACACACCTGTTGCAAGTTTCTTTCCCCTTATCAGCTATTCATTCATGTTTTTCATCTTGGAGAAATTTTAGACTCTTTCCCTGAAAATAGGTGGTTTTTTTTGTTGTTTTTTTGTTTTTTTTTTTTTTTTGGAACCAGGGATTGAACTCAGGGCACTCGACCACTGAGCCACATCCCCAGCCCTATTTTGTATTTTATTTAGAGACAGGGTCTCACTGAGTTGCTTAGCATCTCACCGTTGCTGAGGCTGGCTTTGAGGTCTCAATCCTCCTGCCTCAGCCTCCTGAACTGCTGGAATTACAGGTGTGTGCCACTGTGCCCACCGAAAATAGGTGGTTTAAACAGAAGATGCAGAAGTATAGGGATAGAGGCCTTGCAAAGGAGGAAGAGGGGCAGAGGAAAAGGACTGTGCCCAATATAAATCTCTCCTACCTCACCACTCCCTAAAGCCAGCTCTGAGAAAATGATCGCCTTCAACGAGAAGGAAGAAGAGAGTGAATATTTATTGAGTGTCTGCCCTATACAGGTACTTTACTGGGCCCTTCATATGACATAAAAATAGCATTAGTTGTATTTATTAGCTAATAACCATTTGTCAGGCATTGCTCTAATTGTACATGTATTTCTTTTTCACTTCGTTCTCAGAGACGCTGGAGTTGCTGGCTCGTAGTAGGTGCTCAGTAAATGTTTATAGAATGCATGTCAGTGGAGAAAGACTGGATAAATGTATGTATGGAGTGTTAATATATTGCAAACTGAGCAAGAGAGGCAGACAAAAGAAGGGACAAGTTGGTGTCCTTCATAATTCAGAGTGACACCATGCACCACTCTGCACCATTCTTGATTGGCTGCATTTGACGATGCCCATACCTGATTTATATGGCCATAAATAATGTCAATTGCAGCAACCATCATTTCTGAACTTAGTTGGGCTCTACATACCTGCTGATTTCTATTAATGCTGTTTAGAAAAATAATTGTGTGACTTGGCCCTGTTGGCATGAAAATAAATCATTGCTTAGGCTCCTAAAATATAACATTCAAGGTGTGCAGAGAGACAAGAAATCTTTATTTTTTTTCTAAGATGTTTTAACAGAAGACAGGAGACCCTGGATGGTTTCCCATTGCAATGTGCCACATGTGTGTGGCTTGCTCTGCTGGTGGCACTGTGCCGCTGTCGTCACCGAGCCATCAGTCATGGATTATGGCTGCAAGGGGTGCCCCAGTTTAATCTCATTTCTGAATGAATTAATATTATTAGTTTAGACGAATTAATGGTATTAAATGTGCAAGGTGAGTATGAATTATGTCCACATCCACCTATTACTAAATGTGCCTCATTTGTGTGCAAGAAAGCTTATTGAATCAATTCTGGGGAATCCGATTTTCTATTTTCTAAAATGCTTCTTAGAAGACGTGCAAAGATGGGCTAATATACCTATGGACAAGTGGATTTTTAAAATTTAAATCTCTTCTTTGGTCCATACCAGAGGAAGATATAACTTGGTGGTGATTTATTGTATGTTTTTAAAACTGGAATTATAAGTAGATTCCATTCAAGAACATTTTATTTTTTCAAAAAATCTTGAGCCTCCATGCTCCTTCTCCCCATCCAATAAAAGAGTAAGTTTTAAGTTATACCCATTTTCTGAGAGGAAGAGAGAAAGGGATGTATACTTATATGTATCTTTTTACACCTGAAACCATTTTTTTCCTAAGTCTAAAGGAAATGCATGTTTTTTGATTCACCTGCCAGTAAGACTAAAATTCATGCCTGTGGTTGAAATTTGGGAGGAAACAATGATCAAAATTAATGAACTCCAGGATTTTTTTTCTGAATGATATCCTTTATTGTTATTTAAAGGAACCTAGAGGGTTGAATACTGTGAACGTATAGACTGACTATATTTCATTAATGCAAGTGATTAGTTTCTGGGCACTGTAGTAAACACTGGAGTTCAAAAACTTCATCCTACTCCTTACATCTCATTGACTCAAAATTGGACATAGCACAGGTTAATGAGATTATCCCATACCTTTCTTAAAATCAGAGTATCTCAGCCTGAACCAAATCAGAGTTTTCTAAGCAGGTAATAAAAGTGACAATTGTCATGTGCAACAATCAGCATGTGCCACAGTGTCTAGATTCAAAGTCCGTTTTCCCTTGCTACAACAAAATATCTGAGACCAGTTACTTCATAAAGTAAAGAGGTTTATTTAGGACACAGTTTTGGAGGCTGATAATCCAAACAACATGGCACTGGCTCTGGAGAGGACTTCATGGAGAATTGCAAAAAGGTGGGAATGCAGATGAAAGGGGAATAACCCATGACAATTCAGGAAGCCATAGCGGCCAGGGTGGGCCAGGCTTGCTCTTTCACAACAACTCTCTTGGAGAACTAGCCAGGATCCCAGGAGACCTTCTCTCAAGGACAAGGCCCTCAATGATGTAATTACTTTCCATTAGGCCCCACCTCTTAAAAGTCCCATCACTGCCTACATTGCCACACTAGGGACCAAGCTCTCAATACATGATCCCTCAGAGGACTCACTTGAACCATATCCAAACCAAAGCAAGGTTCAATATAACTTCATTTCAACACATAATTACTATTTAGAAATTTTCGAGGTATTTCACCTTCTCATCATCATCATGAAGTCTTTTTCCTAGCACATATTTTGTAGTTAGAGAAGATCTCAATTTGAACAGGCCATTGCTAGTTAGTCTAACTTTTTTCCCCAATATAACTTCTCATCCTACGTAGTTAATTTCACATCATGCTCAGTGTTTTGAGATGTTCCTCTTCCCCAGTTTACCAAATTACCACTCATTTTATATCATTTCATCTAACAAGCAGTTATTATTTGGTGCCTACTATGAAATGAGGAATTCTAATTGCCTTTGAGCTATGTTCACATCTGGTGAAGAGAGCCCCCAGCAGAGCTACAGGCTCCTTATTTTCTGTCCCACTGCATTGATATGAACCTCTTTATAGTGAGCCTTAGGCTCTTTCTGTTTAGGGAATGGCTAGGGAGAGCACTGTTTCCACTTACAGAAGGAATGTGAACTGTGTACTCATGATAAATAGGACTTTATGTCATGGGGGTTTAGATTGGAAGGGACCTCAAAAGGTGCGATGGTTAATATTACGTGACCACAGAGTGGCCAGACATTTGGTCAAACATTATCATGAGTGTTTCAGTGAGGGAGTTTGGGAATAAGATTATTGTTTAAACCAGTAAACTGAGTAAAGCAGATGCCCTCCCTAAAGCAGACAGGACTTGTCCAATCAATTAAAAGTCTGAATAGAACAAAAAAGCTGACCCTTTGCCACAGAAGAGATTATTCTTCCTGCCTAAATGCCTTTGGACTGAGACATCAGCTTCTATCCCTGTCTTCAGAATCAAAATGAAACATTAGCCATTCCTGGGTTTTGAGCCTGCTGGCCTTCAGACTAGAGCTGCACCAGTGGTTCTCTTGGACCACAAACTTGCCAGCACACTGCAGACCTGGGGATTTGCCAGTGGCTACGATTGCAGAAGTTAATTCTACCCCAATGCACGCACATGTGTGCATGTGTGTGCACATGCACTTGCACACACCCCCACCCCAGATGGATGAAAAGATAGATAATAGGTGATAGATAGGTGATAGATAGATAGATAGATAGATAGATAGATAGATAGATAGAGATAAAGAGTTCTGAACAGGGTTGTTTCCCTGGAAAACCCTGATGAAAACAGAATGTTTTTCATCCAACCTTCTCAGTATCCTCAGTATCAGCAGGGCATTTGTTTGCCCACCTGCCCTCCGTTTTCCATGGATACCAAATCTCCAAATGCTCAGGTTCCTTGTATAAAAGGGTATGGTATTTGTATATGACCTACATACAGTCTCCATATACTTTAATCATCTCTAGTTATAATACTAATACAATGTAAATACTCTGTAAATAGTTGTTACACTATATGCTTTGGGGAATAATGTCAAGAAAAAACTACACATGTTCAGCACACATGCAATTTCTTTATTCTATGAATAAATGTGATTCGTAGTTGGTTTAGCCTGTGGAACCCTTTGTAATGTAAAAAGCTGCAAGGTCCATGCTTGTCAGGCAGACACAAGGGCAGCTATCAGAGCAGCGCTATGCCTGAGTGGCTCCTCGCCCCGGTCAGCTCGCCCTGCAAGCAGCAGGCAGGCCTGGGTTTACCCTGTAGTCTGACCCTTGCCTCCCGCTGCCTACCAACCTCGTGGGGCTCCCTCCCTGGTGGTTGGGCAGGACAAGCCTGCAGGGAAGGCGATGGGAGATGACAGCTCCCCCCCACTTCCCAGTAGCTAACCCGCCATGGGTCCATTTGTTGGCCTGTCCTTGCCAGCCATTGGCTGATCCCTAGCCCACCAAAATTCAATTTTCAACAATTGGCCCTATCATCCCTTTGCCCACGAAGTTCCAGAGCTTAAAAGAAGCTCCCCAGCCATGTTCTCTCTCTCTTTCTCTTTTTCTTGTGTCTGCCTATTTAAAAATATTTTACATGAGTTCCCACGTCCAGAGTGGTTTTTCTGGGCACTTTTTCACTTTTCACCCTTGAATACAGAGGACTGGTAATGTTCAAGGAGGAAATGTCACAAATGAGAAATACGTAATGCTTTGACTGATGGAGAGACCCTCATACTACCTTTTGTATTAGTAACTGTCTGGTGAGAATGCTTCTAGCAGACCTAAGATGGGAATTCCAGACCCATCTCAGCACCAGCAACACCTGTGATCTTACCTGCTTATTCTTAGAATTTGAAAGAAACTATTTAGGCCATCTATTTCTCTTACCAGAGTAGCAGTGGACATGTGGACAGGGCCTCCTGGGAAGGGCTGTACTCCCAGGGCTCCTCCCTCAAGTTCTGCCCAAGGCAATGGCACCAAAAAGGAGCCCTCACTCTTGGCGTCTTTCACAGCTTCATGGGACATGTTATTAAAGGTGGAAATTCCAGGGCTGGGGATGTGGCTCAGTGGCAGAGCATTTGCCTAGCATCACAAGGCCCTGGTTTTGAACCCAGACCCCCACCTCCCCAAAAACATTCAAAGTTGCTTCTAAATTATGTTTCAAAAAGAATAAAAAAAAAAACAAAGGATTTGTTGTTCCTTGCTCTAGCCCAGGATCCGGAAGACACTACCTCAGGTATGATGCCCAGTAGACAGACATTAAAGGATCATCCTTCCTATGAATGTACAAGAAGACTTTCACCCCTGTGAATGTTCTCCCTAGAAGCAGGACTTTCAAGCACTACTCACAATTAATTCCTAAATCCCAGTAGAGCTGCCATAATGGGCCTAGTTTGATTCATTTGTCCCTTTGGTGCACAAGCCCCTTTAAGTTTCATCTGGTCCTTTCCCCAAAATGCCATTTAATTTGTCTCTTTAATTATAATAAGTAATATAATTTGCCTCTGAGTGCCCTTTGAGGGGAGGAAAGTTCCAGTCCAGCTCTCCCACTCTCTAGCCCTGGGATCTTGGGTGAATCCATTCTTCTACCTCATGCATGGCCTATGATCTCTTCTAGCACTTCCCACTAACGCTCTATCAGAATTCCAGAACCCTTCTGTGCCCGGTGGTGCACACCTGTAATCCCAGTGACTCGGGAGGCTGAGGCAGGAGGATCACTGGTTCAAAGCAGCCTCAGCAACTTAGTGAGTCCCTTAGGGACTTAGTGATACCCTGGCTCAAAACAAAAAATAAAAAGGCCTGGGGATGTGGCTCAGTGGTTAAGCACCAGTGGGTTCAATCTGTGGTACCATCCTCCCCCACTACACAAAAAATTTCAGAGCCCATAAGCTATTCTCCCATCTTTTACTACTTGGAGAAGTCAGTTAACTACTCTGCAAAACAATGATTCCACATAAATAAAGGCAGCATCTTCCTGACTATGCGTGTGTGTGTGTGCGCGCGCGCGCGTGTGTTTCCCAAAGCTTATTTTAACCTTGGGTTTTACAATTTTTAAACATATTCTTAGTTCTTCTCTGAAGATTCTGAGTGTTCTTTTTGTACCAGTATATTTTGTACCACCCCTACAAACCCCCAAGTAGTCTCTAATCCCCCACAGTAATTAGCCCTAACCAATATTTAAGTGCTTAATTTTTTTCAAGTTCTGTTTGTTTTGCCCCTGACACTAATTTATGGTTAGGTTATAACGATGGCAACCACAATCATTTAAATTGCTAAGAAATGTGTAAGCTTTAAGGGACCTTATTTTGGGGAGAAAAAAAACCCCTAAAGTATCATTTATTTTTATTATTATTTTTGCTTTAAAATTGTCCCAGGATTTTCTCTTCACACTTTACCTCATTCTAGGTATTTTAGGAATAACTAACAGTGAACTTGTCTGGGAAAAACTGCCCTGAGCTATTCTTTAAGTTAATTATCACTTCTTTTGGTTCTGTGAATGGCTGTTCAATGACACTGTCAGCAAGTGGAATGAACCAAATTACTTTAATTATGGAGTAATTGCACAGAGTGATGGTAATTAAATCTTGATCAGTTTAAGTGAGTGAATTAATTGCTCTAACTTGGAATGCACACCACAGCAAGAGGAGTTGTTTTGTAGTTTAATTAACACCATCCACTAAAGTCTTATCGTATCTAAAATGCAGACAATTAATGAGTTTGATATTATTCTCACCTTCGCAAGAACTAGGACAGAATACATGCTGAGAAAGGTAGTGTACTAAAGGAATGACAGGAAACTTAATATTCTTGTCACTTATATAGATATATTGGTTGCAATCTCTACTTTGCCTTCTGGAGAAATGTGCAAATAGAAATATTTCCATATAATTAGCTTCTGGCCCCATTTCATTTTAATATTCCCTGATCTATGCAACAGTATATATTTCAAATTTTGTTAATGTTTTAAAGGTCTACAACCTGAATTTCATTGTGAATCTATCCATCACTTCCTTCCTTTCAATTGGGAGAGCCTGGCCCTTGTGCACAAATGCTGGAGTTCTTCAGAGAAGCATTTATCAATCATCATTTATTAGAAGTGGCTTTCCATGCTCCTCCTAGTATCTGTTCCCTTGTGCTGGGGAATACTTCATGTTTTTAGAGCACCTTTCCTGCCTCCATGGAGACCAGCAGTGTTCACCTTTGTGCATTGAAATCACCTACAAAACTTAAAAACTGCCAATACCCAAGCCCTACTGCAGAATTTAGAGGGGTGGGACACAGACATGGATATGTTTTTTAAACCTCTTAGGTGATTCTAGTGGACATCACAGACTGAGAATCACTGATGTAGAAATTCCATCCATCTCGTTCTATTGGCACTCAGAGGAAGATGGCATTACCACAAATTTCCAGGTGGGTTGTTCCAATGGCTAGGACACATTTTAAGGACTGAGAACTGGACCTAATCCTCCAACCATCTTCATAAATATTTCACACAGTACTCTAGAACAAATCAAGTGGGTAAGTTCCAGTTTACAAACCAGAGAAGCAAAGAAGCAAAAGAAATGAACATGATGTATTTAGTAATCTTAGGTGTTGTCTTATCAAGCTAAGGAAAAGATATTTTCCTCTAAGCCCCAGGACTCTTTGTGTGTGTGTGTGTGTGTGTGTATGTGTGGTTTTAGGGTCATTTCTTAAGCCTCTGTGGGTAGTAATGACTACATAGAATTGCTAGGGGAAATGGCATTTGCCAGTTCAGCTTGATGTGAGTAGTAGGTAAGCTTCTCAAGGTCAGGCATTGCCAGGGCCAGAACCTGAATCTGACCTTCCCTGATTTCCATGTCCATTGATGTTGAACCTTACACCATAGGCTATAGCTCAGAGTTAACACATGGGGAACTGACCTAAAATGATGTATAGATTCTTGAAAGTATTTACACATGACATGTGAGCTGGATTTTGGAAAATTAAGAGTTTTCTATGTGAAGGAAGGGGGCTGGGGAGATTCTGCAAATCAATGATGCTTTCATGCTAAAAGACAGTCGTCTGGGAAACCCAACAAATGACTACACCATACAATGTTGAGGGGAGAAATATATTAAAGAAAATAGACCAAAACCATTGATAATCCACTTCAGGACCGAACAAGTAAATGCATTTAGCCTGTTGTTGCAGAGAGAGTGAGAAGCAGCTCAGTAATAGGGAGTTGAGAGGCAGCATTTGGGCTGTTGTCAGGTGGCTCTAAGGAAAGTTTGAGAAACTGCAAGTCCATTCTGGATTGAGTGCCATCAAGAACAGGGGCAATTCAGTAATTGGGCATTTACTAGTTATCGAGAGGATTGAAGTGGGCTGAGATGGGCAATAGTAAAGTCTTTCATCTTAGCTGTGAATGGGGGTTATCTTAGTCCTTCCTGGGGCTGCAGAGGATCCTTGTGTCTGTTTCAGGCACAGTCACAGGGGAAGTTGTCTCATCCTCTGTGTGAGCATGGGTCAAGTTCAGTTGGGAACATCATGAGTTAGCTGCCAGTAATGCTTTTCACTTTCTCAGGGGACCAGGCTCTTGACTGCTATTTTAAGGAGCTAGGACTTAAATGTGGAAGAATTTAAAGCAATGAAATAACATTATAAAATTTCCATTTTGGAAAGACCCCTCATGTGGCTATGTGGAAGATGGTCATGAATATGGCATGCTAGACACAGATGGTCCAGCAGGAACAGAGGAAAGAAAATTCTTGCAATGGGGATGGAGAGAAAGAAACTGATGAGAGATTCCTTAAGGGCAGAAAGGATCAAAGTTGGGCTACACAACACATCAGAGAAGTACCAATACAAAGTTACAAAGCACAGAGTGCCTCTTTATCTTCGCTGTTTAAATGGAGAAAATTTAAAAAAATAAAAAACACTTTAACATTGTAAAGTTTTTCTTGAAAAATAAAACCCAGAGTTAAGTTCCTGCCTGGACAAATAGAATTTTGTAGCCACATAAAAGTTGCAGCCCATCTTTGTTTTTGTTCTGGGAATGGCCCCAAAGTAGATTTTTCTTACTTGGGACAGAAACAACTTGCAATATGTTCATCCTGATGTAATTCTGAACAAATATACTGAAGCAAAGAGACAGCTGGTCCCAGGTTTTCTTGGAAGATAGACTGTCTGTCGTCCAAGGTTGTGAGTCCTGAATCAGCTGCCAGAAGCCTGAGCAACAAATAGCAAGAAAAGGAGGTGAAATAGTGTCAGGTATCCCTGCTATAGCTTGACTTTCCAGGGTTCTCTTCATCCCATCCTGCCCCCAAAGGAAGAATAAGTGGACTATCCTTTGAAATAAGAAATTTGCCTGAATGTGGTGGCACACACCTATTAATACAGCCACTGGGGAGGCTGAGGCAGGAGGATTGTAAGTCTGAGGCCAGTCTCACCATTAGCAAGGTCCTGTCTCAAAATCAAAAATAAAAAGGGCTGGGGATGTAGCTCAGTAGTAAAGCACCCCTGGGTTCAATCCCCAGTAATTAATCCCCCTCCAAAGTAACAGTAGGAAAAAAAGAAAAAGAAATTAGTGGAATACAATAGAACTCTAGAAGTTGGGGTGGGAGGAGAGGGGGAGAAAAAGAAAACTTCCTTTGGTGTCAGGCAGTAACTGAACACGAAAGAGGGGACCATCTTACCTTTTTGGACTGTGGTGCTAATTATATTGTCCTCTGGCCTTCTTGTTTATTTTTTAATTTACAAAATTGTCATTTACTGATGTTAAAAAAATAAAGAGCTGCATAGAAAAGATTCATGTAATAGAGGGGAAAATGAACCCAACAATGAAATTAGCAATAAATCACATATAATTACAATTACTAACAACCATAAGATTGAGATTTTAGTCATTTTGGGGAAAAAAAGATGTGAGGAGATACAAAATTCTTTCCTCTTAGTCTTTTTGGGGGGCCAGAGGCTGGGGATTGCCTCAAATCACTTAATCTGTGACAGCACAGTTATATAAATGGCTTTGAGCAGAGTGCTTCTTAACATTTACTTCTGTTCCATTTAACACACATTTTAAGGAGCAGATACTGGTTTGAAAGCAACATTTCATAAAATTCAGATGACTTATTTGCCCAGTACTTCTATAAGCCTATTCTGCAGATTAATTTTATTCTAAAACTGTTTTTTTTTTTTTTAAACCAAATGAAACCCTCAGAAATTGAGGATTCTATTAGTTCATGACCTTGTGTTTTAGTGGAGAAAAAGTGGCTTTGCAATCCATAAAATGTGTTAATGTGGGGATAGAAATCTTTATCCTTCCATGTATACTAGTTCCAATCAACAGAATGGATTAGGTCCTAAATAATCTGACATTAGTATTAAAACAAATATTTTTTTAATGTGTATCCATTACTGGCACATTATATACAGACCTTTGGCTCTTGGTATTAAGACATATCTTGATTCCTAAACTGGGTAGTAGAAACATCACTATATGTGATGTTGGGTAGGGAATGGAGATTATGACTTAGGTCACTTTTTCAATTACCAGCAGAGAAAGATTTGACGGCCATTTGATGAGAAATTTGAGTGAGACTGTGTGTTGAAATGAGGAAAGTAGTTGGGGATGTTGCTTAGTAGCAGAGTACTTGCCTAGCATGTTCAAGGCCCTGGGTTCCATCCCCAACAGCAGGCGCATGCACACACACACACACACAACCACGAGGGAAGCTTAAGCACACATTGCTGCTGTGCTGAAGGGCATCTGTCATGAGCAAACCACACATCTGTGTTCAGATTTCACAACTGAGCAGTGCTATGACTAGTGAAAAAGGCATGTCATAGCCTCCAAAGACCATGCACCAGTTCTATTTTCAACAAACTGGAAGTGGCATTACAGACAGCTATAGTTGTCCTCACTATCACCAGGGAATTGGTCCCAGGTCCTCCTCACCCAAATCAAAATCCTCAAATGTTCAAATCCCTCATACAGAATGATATATATTTTTTTTTTTTTTTTCAGAACCAGGGATTGAACTCAGGGACACTCGGCCACTGAGCCACATCCCCAGCCCTATTTTGTATTTTATTTAGAGACAGGGTCTCACTGAGTTGCTTAGGGCCTCGCTAAGTTGCTGAGGCTGGCTTTGAACTCGCGATCCTCCTGCCTCAGCCTCCCAAGTTGCGTGGATTACAGGCGTGTGCCACCACGCCCGGCTCAGAATGATATATTTGCATGTAACTTTTGCACACCGTCTCATATGCTTACTTATAATACTTAGTAGTCTAAATGCTATGAGAATAGTTGTTATTCTGTATTGTGTAGGGAATAATGACAAGGAAAAAGTTTGTACATGTTCAATATAGAAGAAATCTTTTTTCCTGAATATTTTCAGTCCATGGTTAAATCAATCTGAGAACATAGAACATGCAGAAGGGCTACAACTTTATTTTACTTTAATTATTTTTTAAATAAAAATTTATCTTAAAATGTATCTCATTTTTCATTCAGTTGCCTAGGTTTTTCCAGAACCTGTTACTCAGTAACTTGCTTTGTTTACATACCATTTTGTGTACCTGCCATTTGTTTTCATTCTGACAGCCCCCAGGGTATAGAGACTATAGTACTGTAGTACCTGGCACCTGCCCTCAGGGAGTTTGCAATCTACAAGAAGAATCCTTAAAGGTTAAATGATAGCATGTTAAAAATATCAATTCCCAGGGTATAGTGAGGACTACTATAGCTGTATGTAATGCCACTTTCAATAATGTCACTAACACAGTACATTGCTGAAGTGTCAGATAAAAGGAATAGGTTGTGTAGGTGTTCTCAGCTTGTGACAGGCAGGGAGGCATTGCTGGATTGAAGTAGTCAACGTTTTATGAGGAGGTGGGTATTAAGTTGGTTCATGAAAGTCAAGTAAAGGCAACGGTGCCCCAGTAGAAACCAGTTCTTGGGATGTGGGAGCCTGAATGGTAGCATGTGTTGGTTTCCACAAATATTAGACAATGGCTGATTTTTAAATCAGTAGCTTTAACTACTAACCTAACACCCTGAACTTGAGAATGGTGAGTGCTGAAGATTCATCCGCTTCACAAGTGTTTTGAGGACGGAAAGGGGGATCTTAAGTCCTCCTAAGAAGTGAAATAGCATTTGCCTATCCCCTTGTCTTCCCCAATCCCATATTCAAGCATGGTCCTAATTATATATCAAATACCTTTGAAAACTACATTGAGAACTTTTCTGTTAAAGGTAACAATTCTGACTTACCACCAGCAATACCTTGAGATATTTCTCTCTGGGGGTAGTGATGATCTCAGCTGGTCTATTTACCCCTTCTTTCTCAGCAACTCTATGAGCAGAGCACACATTTAATGGATTTGGATTAGAATTGCAGGGTGTGGCCCCAGAACAGATCAAAGTTACACACAAGCTCAGAATTAGACTGGACTTAAAAGTTGGAGAGAGAGTTTGCTCTCTTTCGGCTGCATGATTAAAGTGTGTAGTGGGGACCCCAAATTCTGATCTCATCACTTAAGAAATGTTAAAATGCCTCCATTGAATCCAATTTTAATTCACCATGACTGCTAAAAACAGAGGCTTTGGAAACTAAAGCAGTAGCCAATCTCTTGTGTGAGAATAGAGATCTTAAGAGGACATTCAGCTATAGCAGCTTTGGATACATGTGTGCATCAAAAAAAAAAAATTAATATGACTTAAATATTTCTAGTAATTTTCCTGGTGCAAATCCATTGCTGAGGAGGGTGAAGATAAATTTCCCATCCATCCATCCATCCATCCATCCATCCATCCATCCAAAGATCAAAATAGACCCAGCTCTTTCTTGCTTCAAACCTGCCTCCTTTCACACTTTTCTTTTCCCTGCTCCTCCCACCTTTGCTTCCTCCCCTCCCATGAACCTTGATTAACAGACAACCCACTAACTTAAAAAAAGAGCTCTTGAAAGAACTGTTTTGACAGTTGCTGGGATGAGATCGCTCCAGGGATCCCAAACAGGAGCCTAAAAACACAGGGCAATTTCCAACTGTTGCAAAGGAAATTTCATAAGCAGTTAAAGAAAATTGCATCAGGGACCAGACCACAAGGACACAGCCCCCTTGCATTCCCAGTATGGCTTCATTTAGGGATGTTCCAGGTCCTTAGACCCACATCTGCATCTGGTAAATAAAGCCTTTAAACTTTCATTGAATCATTTGAACTACTTGTTTTTTTCCTAATGCAACAAATATTTATTGAGCATCTTTTCTGGCCACTTACTAATTGGCCAGCCCTGCTCTCTTGGAGTCTATACTCCAACCATCCACAAAGCCACTGGCTGCCTGATTTGGGTTGGGATGACAGGTTCATCCAGGGGCACCATAAAAGGAGGGCTGAAGACAGAATTCTAGGATTGGATAATTATATTCATTCCCCAAATATTGTTTATGTCCAGAATCCTGTCTCTGACTTCCCGTTTTCATCTAAATTGGAATAATGACCTGGGCTTTAACAAACACTGAATTTTCCAGAAAGGACTTCCAGAAAGGACAAGACTCTTAGGAACAGTACAGGTAGGACATTAAATATACAAATTTAATGTGTTTGACAGAAGCAACAGGAAGATCCAATCATTAAGACAGAGATTATTGATTTCTCTGAGTGTAACTATGATGTGCCTAGCTCACAGTGTTTGCTAAGAATTACTAAGGCAACAGTTATAGTACTATTGAAATAGTTTTTAAGGTCTAGAATTTTGGGGCATGGTGATAATAAAGAGTGGACTTTTTAGCTGGTTTCATTGTTTTAGATTCTCCCTAGACACTGCACACCAATTATGCCAGCACCTCATGTGACTGCCATCCTCCTCCTGTTCCTTGGTACTCTATTGCCTTTCTTCAAATATTTTGAAGATCCCTCTCACATATGAAGACTTTTCTGACCAACCCTTGTCATGCTGACTCCCAGCCCTGGTTTCTTCTATGATCTTCTATAGTCATAACACTCTGTACCTCTGAATTAGTCTTTATTTAAATGCCAAGGTAAATGTGCTAGCAGTCTTTCCTACCAATCATGGATCTCCTCAATTAGGATGTGATAAGAGTAGGACTGGGTCCTGCATGCATCCCCTACCAAGTCACAGTCATTGTTCCTCATTGGACTGCCTGTGTAGACCACACTCTTCCAAGGCCTTACTCCTCTGGTGGTAGGTAAGTGCATCAGGGTCCCAGCTTGGGCCTGAGCTGTACCCCCTAATGACCCAGCTATGTCCAGTTAATGTCTAATGACCTGACACAGTTGGCGCATGAGGAATCTTCTCATAGGGAATAGGAGAGTGAGACCAGCAATGCTGATCTGGGAACATTTAATGAATAAGGAGAAGAATGATTCTGGGTACCAAGTAGGGATTTATGCCTGGGTCAGTGGGAGAAAAGGAAAAGAAGTAAAACTTAGTGAGCCTTTGGGACTCCACTCTCACCGCTTGGGGTCTCCATAATAGAATGCTATGTCTCTCAAAGGGCTGGGGCTCTGCTCATCTTTGCTGCAAAGCTCTTTGTAGCTTCTGCAGCATGGTTTGTAGACAAGCATAGGAGCCCCACGTGGAGAGCAATCTGATGGGAAAATAGAGCAGAAGAAAGGGGTGGCCAGCAAAGGTGGTACCTAGCATAGGTGGCCAGACCCAGCAGCTGCCCCCCAACATTGATTGCAAACATACCTGTTTCTAAGCACTAAGCTAATGGACTCCGTGTGAATTCTTTTATTTATTATTCACCATTCTGTGAAGTATTTAATTTCACAGATACAATGTAACAGAACCAAGGTAGTCACTAACTGGATCTGTTCAAGAATATGTGTGAGACACACCCCAGGAAACATCAGGTACCTTGTGGGGTGAGTTCTCCGGGAACTGCACATCTGCGAGTGTTTTTCCAATAAATATTTTCCCGCAGCTATTTTATTCATGTGATTCCATTTAATTTCACAGGTTGCTGAAACCCTGAAAATTGTACATGTGAATAATAAAAATAATCATACTGGGTTAACAAGAGGGAGATAAACACAAATCACGAATATAATAAAGTAGTCCTGCTTAAATATCCAGAGAGATGCCACTGTCCTGATGTCCCCAGGGCAGTTCTGTAACTAGGCAGGAACTGATTAGCACTGATTGCTGGCAGACTATTGTCCCCTGCAGGGTGAGAAGAGGGAAGACAAGCCTTGGGGGTGTATGAGAGGGAGTGGGCTGCTCTCACTCTCCTCCCTGCCATCCCTGGGGGGAGGCTAATTAGACAGTATCTACTACTAGACCCCAATGAATTGACTGCTTCTTAGCCACATTGAGACCTGTGGTTCTTAACCTGAGTTGCATGTATTGGAACCACCTCCTGGCCTTAAAAATGGCCCTACTAGGGGTGGCCAACTAGCTCACTCAGTAAAGCATAAGACTTAAAAATGATCCCACTCACCCCTTCAGAGATTTTTATTTAATTGTTAGTGCTGAGTGGGGGCCATCAGGACTTCTCAAAGGCCCCCCAGGTGATTCTCATGTGCAGCTGTCAAGTTTGAAAACTGACCTAGAACAAGCCCTAACGGAGAAGGATTGTACCTACAGTTTACAGAGCAACTATTATGCTTTACGTGGATCCTTTCTAATCCTGAAAAATGAACTGCAGGTAAATATGCTCATCTTAAGGCTGGGTCAAGGTCACAGAGAATCCATCCCCTCTGCCTGCTCCCAAATCCAAGCCTTTCCTGCCAAACCTGTTGCCTCTCTCAGAAGAACAGCAGCATCTGTAATAGCATCATGAATGTGAACCGAAAATTCGGAGACCAGGATTTGTCTTCTCAAATGCTCTGTTTTTCTAAAAATAAAAGACATCATAAAAAAAAGTGACGATTTCCATCAATAGTTCACAGTTGCAATATTGCTTTTGAAGACTCCCTCAGTGACACTGTCAATACCTCTGGAAAAGTGTTTGATTGTTATTGTTTGTACTTTGTCTTTCCTGTTCTTATAATGGCACTAGATGAGGTGCTGAGAGAAGATTCAAGGATACACCGTGCTTGCCTCCAAGAAAATCTCCTGTTCAGTAGCAAGTATTAAATGAAACCTCTTTGGAATAGGGGACACATTGATTGAAAGACAGTGAATTGCTCTCGCCACTTATTTCAGACCAGTTTCAGCCACATCCCATGGGAACTTGTTAGAAATGCAGGGTCCCAGACACCACCTACTAAATCAATGATCTTCAATGATCCATCCCCAGGTGATGCATTCGTCCATTCCTTTGAGAGTAGCAGCATTACTTTGTTCCCATTTTGTTGCTCTAGTAACTTCTGCTTCATCATTTATTTTCCTTGCAAATTCTCCCCACTTCCATTTTTTCTTTTAAAGAACATAGTTGCAATTTTCCCTGGCCTTCTTAAAGTACAGGAAACCAAGAAGAGCAGAGAACTGGGGCCTTGTTCATAACTAAGTCTTTTGTAAGGTTTCCTTCTATGGCCCCAGGTGCCCTGGCACAGCTGCTGATATTTAGTTAGGTTCTGCACCAGCAATTCTAGCATTTGGGAAGTGAAATTCATTTTTCTCTCTCTGGATTATGAAAGCCTGGGGCAAAGAAGGTAAGAAACCAGCAGTTGGAGGAAATCAGTATTGGGAGAATCAGGTGTAGCAGCAGCGAGGTCAGAACCATTTTTGTTTTAGGTTATAGCATTTTATTTCGGCCACAGTGATCTTTTCCTTTATATGGACATGGGAGAATTTCTTTAATAAGGCCACAAACAAAGGTTTATAGTTCTAAAGAGCTCAACATTTGACCAGAGTCCTTACGTTGAGTTACACTCCAAACAGAAATTATGTTCTATTTGGAATAATTACTTTCGGAAACATTTGGGGAATTCCTCTCACCCATGATCTTCATCCACTTATACCAGTAATTGTTCCATTTAATAAGAAAACCACAACCCCATTTACCTGATATCAGTGCCGGCTTTTCTTTTCATCAAGTAATAAAGTGACTCACTTTTTCAGATCCCAGATCTCCTTTTTAACAAACCTGTCTGACTTCTTGTTTTAGCTTTAAGAATAAAAACCTACCTTTGCTATTGAACATAGTCAAAAACAAAACCTACTCAAAGAAAGGAAGGACTTTGCACATACTGGGGAACTCTTTGGACTTTAAAGGATGTGGGTGACTTGGAAGCAAACTGTGCTTATTCTTGCAAAGTTGCAGAATTATGCTTTAAAATGTTTGCATTTAGAAAAATTAATTATGATCCTAAGTCATGGGTTAGAAATATAATTAAACTGATTAGTGTCATAGGACAAAAATAAAAAGCAAGACCTGTGACAGCTTCCCAAGTCTCCCCACCCCCAGAAAGGCTCTTAAGGGAACATTTAAAACATAAGCTTTTGTTCCCTCAATCTATGGTGCTCGGGTCAGGTGGACCCTGCGGCGTGGCTGAAATATTTCAAAGAGTCACTCACAAATGTGTCATTTGACCTGCTGTTCTTCCAAAGAGGTATGAAAAATGTGTTTCTTGCTGAGATAACTTGAAATCAAATAAACATAATCTCTTTAATTCTTTCTAAATAGTTCCATATTTTAAGTCTAAACACAATAGAACACAAAGCTTCTGGGTTAAAAAAAAGTTTTTATTTTTTATGTGTGTGGTGGTGTTGGATTTTTTCCCTTCCAGTTTGTATGAGTTTGATCATAAGAGTATAATTTACATGTTAAGCCAAGAGAATATATTTCCCTCCGCATAGAGATACACACACACAAAAGATGGCAACATTGTCACTTGGTTACACATATGAGCATGTTTTTGCAAGAATGATTTCTTAAAGTCAAGGCAAACGCTCTTATTTATAATTAACCATCACTCGGCAGATCAGGGGAGACATCAGCAAGGCTTGCAATAAATTGAACAATATTTCCTTATGTAAAATTGGTTCTGGTCCATTGTTTTTATTTATCTGAAATAATGGTACTCACTCGAGTTTGTAATAACACTGTCATGGCTGAAGGGAGTTTGCTTTAGGTATTATATCTAGTATCTGCTCCCTCTCCCTTCTTTAAACAAAATCTCCAAGGAGAAAATCTGAATGTGACTTGGATTTAAGAAGAGAAGGGGGGGCGGCGGGGAAAAGCCTTTCTAAATCTCACTATGTAGGATGCTGTTTTAGATTGTTTTTAGATTTTTAATAATTCTAGTTTGTTCGCCCTTGGCATTGAGCTTTGGATATAAGAGAAATTGCTTTATTCTTAGAAGAAATTATCAGGCTTGGAGCTGCCATATTCTAGTGCTTGAAATTGTCACAATGGTCTATTAATTTCCTTTGCTCTTTTATGAGGCAAGCCTACATAACCTTTTGCCCAACAAGTATTGGTTTTACTAACTCCCCTGCAATGGATGCATTTAGCAGCTTGAAAGGGTTTGCTTTTCTTTACCACCACTAGAGTATGCTCTAGTGCCATAAGATCCAGAATGTTTTTTCTTTAGATGGTCTGCAAGGTGGGTAGATGAAATGCCTAGAGAAAAAAAGAAGATCTTTCTAATTACAGAAGTATCCCTTTAATGGCATGGGTAAGACTAAACTGTGTTCGCTAATTAATTAAGACGGAACTGAAGACTTTAGCTTCAATATTGACACATGACAATATTCTGAATGAGTTCATTTTTGTTTGTTTGTTTTTGAATTAGCTTCATTTAGCTCCATTTGGGGTGGTGAGAAATACTATCTCTTTTCCTTTTCGAGCTACATTTTTGGACAATAGGTCTTCCACTTTTATTTGTAAAATAAATATCACTGTGGGCCCAGTACATGGATGTATATAGTAGGGTTACTTGGGTAGAATTCACTCTTTTGAAGGAAGGAGTTTGCTAGCAAGGGTGCTTATCCCATTTTTGTTTATCTTTACTGTCTTTTTCTTTTTTTAATTCAATCGTGATCAGAGTGGCTGACTTTCATCAATGTCAGTCCATTGTCTGGAAGGAGATGGTTTGGCTTGAGTGTCTTTTGCCCTTATCTTGAGACCATGGCAGAAGACCCCCCATTGGATCTTAGGTGCCCTGGAGGGCACCATGGCAGTCCTGTGGGGACAGCAGCATGCTCCTCCCTGTGATTCTAGCAGATTTTTACAGTACCTCCTCCTGCATGGCATCCCTCTATGAGAACAGAACACCATCTTCCATATTTATACCTCCCCAGGAGAAAGTAGGCCACTGAGACTTTCTCCAGGCATGTGGCCTTTCAGTTCTCCTGTGTCTCTAGGGACCTGAAGCTTTTTTGCTCCTGGTGTTTAAATACCTCTGGACCCCAAATAACTTCCTCCCTCAGGATGTCAGTCATACTTGCTCCAGCAAATTCTTAAACAAGGTCCTTGCAGCTGGGACTACTTTTCCCCCTAGATGTCAAAGTCTTCTTGCTCAGGGTTTGGTGGACCACCACCTCTGGAGCCCAAATTCTTCTGACCAGAAGGTAAATTAAGAGTACATTCACAAAAATATGTTGTTAGTTATGCGTGGACAGTGGAGGCCGAGCTCAGAGGGCCACCCTGAGGCTGTTTCACCTTGGAGAGCCCACAGCCAAGAGAGCCATCTGAGGTGGTCCAGTGTGGCAGGATTCCTCTGCCCCTGGATGGGTCTGGAGGGATCCCAAAGGTGTCTTACCACTCATGTGACACTTGATGATCCCCTGTTCCTAGGAATCTCAAATTAGATTCAGAGAGTATTGCAGCCCCCACTTCAGTTGGGGTGGTGGTGGTGAATGTTCCTCAATTGAAGGTTTCTCTTGCTCAATGGGACACAAGGTATCTTAGAAGATTTAGACACCCCCTTCAATAATCTCTACTATCCTTTATGAAGGGTTATGGAAAATAATATCCCTGCAACAAAGCCCCCAAAGAAAAATGGAGAGAGGTGCAGCTACAGAGGAGGGTGGGGAAACTAGCCAAGGAACAATGGACCCTGGGGGAAAGGGGCAGTTACTGAATGCTGGGCCCTACACCATGACTTTCCCCCAGGGCTAATTAGACCTAAATGGAAGCACAGCAGATACCACTGGGCAAGATTTGGATACTCATCCCTGGGATCTGGACTCTTATTTCCCCAGACAATACTGAGTTTCAACCTTTTTACAACTGCCTTCCTAAATTAAGGTTTTAACCTTTTCAACTAGCCCCTGACTGTCGAGACTGCATGTACACAGCTTCCAATGATTACATCATTGTTCCCTATAAAACCAAAATCCCCTCTGTAACTGAGGGCCATTTTTCCCTTCTGGAAAATGGGCCCCAAGGGCGCACAAGTCCACCAAGGAATAAAGGTTTCTCTGAGTCTGTTGAAGTCTGCCTCCCGTCCTTTTGTGCTTACACTTTTCAAAGACACCCTAAATAAAAGTACAATCCAAATAAAATAAGTATACTTGCTATGTAAGTACAACTTTAAGCAAAATCATGTAATGTGTGGTACTTCCAAACTCTAGTTAAAGCTCCACCCACATGGACATCTTGAGCTATCGTTTTTCTGGCATGGTGGAGACCTTACCTAGGCTCCTGACCAGACTTTCAAACTTCTAGTCTAGGAATTTAGAGGAGCCAGCACCTACTGGACTCCAAACCTCCTGGGACAAATGAGAACAATTTGACCTACTCCTCCTCCTGAGAGTCTATCAGGACCAGGAGGTCCTGCAGACTTCAGTGGCATCTGAGAACACCCAAGAAGATTTGTGTGATGAACAGAACCCAAGCTCACATCTTGGTACTCTCTTGAAGCTCCTTCAGCCTCTATGCTTGTGTAATGTGTATTCTCTTTGGGCAGAAAGAAGTTAATTCAAATCCAACAATCTACTTCCCACTTAGGCAGAACATGAAACTATGTATGGAAAGCACACAGGGTCCAAATTCCTCAGCTTGTTAGTTGTGTAACCAACCATGTGTATATATATATGTGTGTGTGTGTGTGTGTGTGTACTCTTTAAATAACAGTAATATGAGATACCAGGTTTAGGGTGGCAGGTTGCCACTCCAAAAGTAAATATCAATGCTGTTAACTCAGAGGGAGTCAAGCTAGGATCAGTTCATCTAAAGATGATTTACTCAGTCATATTTATCAAAACCACCTCTAAAAAGTCCTTTACAGATTTATATTACTTACCAAATAAACTGTAATTTCAATGCAACAAAGGTTTGACAGACTTGCAAAGAAAAAAAGAATTCTGAGATTTGTACAAAATAAATGCTTTTCTACCACAATACTGAATTTTCACCATTGAACATATCATGATATATTGACTTTTTAGTCATTGCACTCATTTAACTGCGATATTATATCATTATATGTAATATAGAAGTTGGAGATATAAAAATGAACAAAATTATTACATGATTCTAACTTTTGAGCCATTCACATTCCACCTGGGGACAGAAACATACACACTTCAGAACTGTAGAATTTATTTAAACATTATTTGCATAATTTTTGTTGCTCACAGTTTGTGATAATGAACACAGATAACCTCATATCAAAATACAAATGCACTTATATCTGGGAGTACTTCCCCCAAAGTATTTAACCCATTAGTCTAGAGACAGGAATGTAGACTCTCAGAATGTTAGACTAGAATTCAATTCCAGTTCTACTACCAACCAGCTATGTGGCTCAGGCCAGATGCTTAACCTCCCTGGTGTTTGCTTCCTTACCTGTAAAGTGAGTGGTTATAACTTGGATCAGTGAGCCCCAGACCATGCTAATCAACAGGATCACTTGGGAAGCTTCAGAATGGTTCAGCTATCTAGGCTCTTCCTGAAACTGCTGATTAGCGTCTCCAAGGGTGGGCCCAGGAATCCACATTTATAAAAAACTTCACCAAATGTTACTAATGATCAGCCAGGTTTAAGAAATACTGTGGCAGAGAACTGGTCACACTTGACCTTTTCTTAACATATTTTTTTATTTTTTATATTTTCACACAATTTAAAGACTGTCTTGAAAAGAATCTCTTACATTCATCTTGGCTCTTCCATTCTTGTCCCTGCTTCTTGCTGGTCCACATGTGCAGCCCTGTATACCCATCTCTGTTCTTCCTGTGTCCTCAGGTCCCTCTGCTGGGGTTTCACATCATTCTGACTGCTTGGGTTCCTGTCCCCAGAGCTCACCAATGCCCACAGCAGAAGTCACTTCTCAGGATAAACCCAGTCCTATCCACTGGCCCAAGTAAGCATACTCTCAGACTCAGGAGTCAACCCTAGCTTAAAAATGACTTAGGGACTCAATATCACATTAAGGGGTACAGATCAGATGATATCCTATCATGGTTAATGTGAGAGCCCTGAGATGAAATTTGCAGGATGGATTTCCTGCTCTGCCACTCACTGGTTTTGTGACTTAGGAAGTTACCCAGCCTCTCGATGGTTTCCCTTTACCCATCTATAAAATGAGAATAAATATGGTTTCTAACTCATAGTGTTGCTGGGAATGTAAAATGAGATCATGTGTAATCACATGAGATCACTCAGATTTTCTGAGTGCTTATTGTACATCAAGCAGTTTTCTAAGCACTGTATATATTCTAACTAATTTCACTGTTGGAGGCAAGTCTCAAAACCAAGCAGCAGGCAGGCTCAGAACCAGTGGTCTCAACTATTGCTCTGTCTCAAATGCCATTTTTTTTTCTTTTAAATATTTTTGGTTGTAGGTGGACACAATACCTTTATTTTATTTATTTAGTTTAGTTGTTTTTTTTTGTTTTTTTTTTTTGTTTTTTTTTATGTGGTGCTGGGGATTGAACCTCATGCCTCATGCATGCTAGGCAAGTGCTCTACTACTGAACCACAACCCCAGCCCCTCAGACACCATCTTACTGTCTTGTTTAGCTACTCAGTTCCCCCCAGGACTTAGGTTTTCACTTTCTTCTGTCTCAGCCACCTCTTTTTTTTTTTTTGGTTCATTGTACACAAATGGAGTACAACTATCCTTTTTCTGGCTGTGCACAAAGTAGAATCATACAATTTGCATATTCATACATGTACATAGGGTAGTGATGTTTGTCTCATTCTATTATCTTTCCTTCCCTGCCCCCTCCCCACTCCTCATTTTCCTCTATACAATCCATCCTTTCTCCATTCTTCCTTTACCTCCCCTGACCCCCGTTACATGTCATCAACCACTTATCAGAGAAATCATTTGGCCTTTGGTTTTGGGGGATTGGTTTATTTCACTTAGCATGATATTCTCCAATTCCATCCATTTACCTGCAAATCTCATAATATTTCATTGTGTATATATACCCCAGTTTCTTTATCCATTCATCTATTGAAGGGCATCTAGGTTGGCTCCACAATCTAGCTATAGTGAATTGGGCTGCTGTAAACATTGATGCGGCTGCATCACTGTAATATGCTGATTTTAAGTCCTCTGGGTATAGGCCAAGGAGTGGGATAGCTGGGTCAAATGGTGGTTCCATTCTGAGTTTTCTAAGGAATCTCCATACTGCTTTCCAGAGTGTCAGCCACCTCTTAAGAGCTCCCTCATGTGAGATTTTCCTTCCCTACCCCTGTCATTGACTCTGGCAGGATCTCAGCTCTGGCTTCTTCCATCACCATGAAAGGACATGATTGGGATAGCCCCAAGGAAGATGAGAGACATGTGCAGGAGAATTAATCACTCCCAGTCTTCCTAGCCAAGGCTATTCCAGAATAGCTGACCTTCATAAAAGTGAGCAAAATTAGCCAAGATCAGCAGTCACCTTAAAATTGGTTTGTGCCATTTGAGTTCATGAATGTTGGCTTGTATAGAGGAAGAAGAAGGGCACAATAGCTGGGGGTTTATGAGACAGAAGTAGCCAAACTGGAGAGATGAAAGAGATTACCAGAGACAAGATATGAGGTTCTTGAAGGTTTCCAAGCAGGTGGAGACCCAGAGTTACTGCTAAGAAACATTTCAGACTAAGGACTAATGGAGGATGCCGGAGTGGGCTGATAGTGCTGTGTACACAAAACCATCTCTTTTGGCCCAAACTTGGCACCAGTGTTAATGACACCTGCCTTCAAGGGACTATGTGAACACATCAGCCGAAGCCACTGTGCAGACTCAGCCTAGAACATCCATGACTGTGTAAGCCCCCAACCCTTTCCTATGACTGTGGAAGGGTAGAGGTGACATATGAAGGAAACCCAATAAGGACTGAATGAATTTCCTGATAACCAAGTGAGATAGAGAGTTAAAACAGATTAAATTTTATTTATTGAAATAAAGTCAATGTACCCATGTGCTATGAATTTAAATTCCTATCTTCTCCACTTGAGTTACCATTTCTGCATTATGGACTCCACACACCTACCTCTTCCAACCCCAAGTCTCAACCTTGCCAACCTGCCCTGTGCTCCGCACTCAAGAACCACAGACCTGCTTGCTTGGGTGCATTATGCCCCTTGTCTCTGGGTCTTTACACATGCAACATATTCACTCCATTTCCCAGAAGCATTCCCCTGGAAAACACCTGCCCCATATTAGGTCTTAGCTTCCTTGATGCCACCTATATGATCCCTTAACATCCTGAATTGTCCAATCATAACCCTTGTTACACAGTGTTTATATCCCCAGATTATTTATTGTATCCACTCTTGGTCCTTAGTGTCTGGGAGGATAGAAAAAAATGTCTGTTATACTTCTACCAGAGCATGGAGTCTGGGACACAGCAGATACTCAATAGATACTTTTGAAGTGAGTATCAATGATAACCAACATTTATTGAGTATTTACTCTGTGTCAGGTTGGATGCTAAGCACTTGCCCTAGATTATTTAATTCTTACAATATCCCTGCTTAATAATTGGAAAAAATAAAGTAAAAGAAGCTAAGTAACTAGTCCAACAAGTGATGGAACTGAGATTTGAACTCAAGAAGTCTAACTCCAAAACCCATGACTTTATTACCCTATCGTTCTGATAGGAGGATAGTTGCAGGTAGAACAGTTGGCACCATGTTCCTGGGTTGTAGCAAGAGTACCATTCTGCTGGTGGGCCTATTTCGTGGTTCATGACTTCCTGATATCTATGCACATTCACTCCACACTACCATCTCTGTTGCTCTTGCAACCTCCCTCCATTTCCATAAATATCTATACTTTATGCACTAATCTCATGTTGAAGACATTGCCTTCCAAGGCAAAGACTCTAAAACCTACTAAATCCATCATAATAACCCGACATATAAAACCCATACATAATAAAAATTCATGTGTATTTGGAAGAAAAGTCTCATTTGTCCCTCAGGTACTGTATTTGAATTTTATTAATAACAATTGAAGAATGGTCCCTGAACTAACTCCATTAATTTACAGCCTGTCCCCAAGCTCATGGTTCAAACAAATAATGCATTTGATCCAGTGCATTCCTACAGGGAAACAAACCCCCTTTGGGGGGTTTGTGGAAAAACAAAACATTAGGAATGGCATTACCCACCCAGCTCACCATACTCCTAATGTCTGATAGGGTCCTGGGTCTTCAGGCATTCTTCATTCAGGGTATCTTTGGCTTTCTGTGGACTTGTTCTTAATATCCTTCCAAGATGAAGACTCAACTGTCAGCATCCTCACCTTTCCCATCTGGGGAGAGATGAACTGTAAGGACAGATAGAACCAGGGCATCATCTAAAAGGGTTCACTGCCAATCCTGGAAATCTTGACGTCTGTGGGACTCAGGCCAATTTACGAAACCCCCTTTCCCTGCTCTATTTGATCTATACCAACCTAAATGGTTTGTCCTGTTCTTCAGAGAAAATCACATTTCCCACTGGGTTCATTAAATGAGAAGTAAGGGAATCTCTTTTACTCATTCTATTCACTCCTAAGACTCAGCAGAAGGTATAAATTATCTTATCTTAGGAAGACAAATTTAACTATCATACTTTTCTTATAGGTCATGAACACACCAAATTGTCTTTTGACTCTCAAAATATTTTTGAGCCAGTATTTGCCTTCTTCTAAACCACAACTGTTAGTGTGAGTATTTTCTGAAGATGAAAGAATGTATCAGTCTCAGAAAATCCTTAAAACACAGTCTGACACCTATTTCAGTTTTTTTTTTTCTTCTCAACTCCAAGATTAGATAATCACAAGCAAACTGATACTTCTGGAGGCAATGTCACTAACTTTGGTGTTGAGTGTGACCAAATAACTTTGGAAATTGTTTGAAGGCAGAAAAAATGAAAGAGCAATGACTTAGAACAACACTGACAGAACACTGATGATGTCTTAGATTATTGATCCTCAAAGAGCTTGATCCAGGGTCCTCTTTGCCTACACCCCAGAGAAACCACTGCACAGTCCATAGCAAGTAGATTTTTAATGGTACATAGAACGGTTGCTTGTATGCATGTGTATGAAAATATCTAATTCACTTTATCAACTAATTTAAATTCATAAAGATGCTCTACACATAGCCCTTGATAATTTTTCCTCAGCATCAATGAAGGGAACCTGAGACAGAAGAAAATGTACCAGACTGAGAGTCAAGTACCAGGTCACCAAGTCTGTGATCCAGATCATATAAATCCTGTTTCACTGGAGGAATTTATTCTGTAATTAAATACCTGATGATTTGGAGTATGGTAGTTTAGGAGTAGATCCGAAGACAAGCTCATATGCTATGCATAAGAGGGGAGAAGAACTTAAGAGTTAATACTGGCAAGTTTGGAAGAGAGGAGAAGAGTGTTCAGGAAACTGGAGAGGTGGTTGTTGGTTAAACACTTTTCTTTCTGTTCTATTAGAAATCAGTAGGAAGGGTTGAGTTTTGGCTGATAAAGCAATAACTAAAGAGCTATAGTTTGAGTGGAACATGGAAGCAAAATTTCCCACCCAGGAAATATTGGGATGAGGTTTGGACTTTCATAGACCATGACACTGAAGTTTTTATTTAAATTCGACTAAGTCTCCAGGAGGCTAGAAGCTTCCCAGATCACTTCTGGGTTGCAAAAGGATGATTTGTTTCTCTCATGTATTTTCAGCCCTACTTTTGAAGTGGAAGTAGAAAATTGTGAGTTTGACCTGCCTGGTTTAAAATCATGTCCTATCATATCTCTTCTAAATGCTAGATAATAATAATGATAGCTAATATTTATCTTGGCTCACAATAAACCAGGCTCTGTTCTTTTTATTATTTTACTTAAACTTCAGTCCAAATTTATGTGAAGGTGTTGTTATTCAGTTTTCCAGATGAGCAATGAGGACCAGAAAATTGAAGAAATTTGTTCAAGGTCACAGTCCTGGTAATCAAATATTAATTTTTTCATCTGATAAATATTATTATTGTCTTCATACTGAATGCAAAAAAGCTTCATTCTCCAAATCTAAATTAAAACAAAAAGATTTTGAAGGTACCACAAATATTAAAAAACTCTAAATTATCCAAATATAAGCTTATCAGATTTTGGGAAATTTTATTACCTTCATATTTGTAATAAGACTTTTTTTCTGTTGGAGTTTTCAAAAATGGCATATAGAGTCAATGTTTGAATTTTCCAGCCATCCTGGCCCAAATATGTTTTTTCTGCCTCAAACAGAATATTTGCCTTATGCATTTATATATTATTACATAAAATATAATAACATGATAATATTTTCCTTATGTATTTTATTTATTTTATATCAAGAGTCTTATTGAAGATGTAAAATTTATGTTCAAAAAGTAACTTAGTTTTAGAACAGAGTTCAATATTCTTTCACATTAGATCACTGCAAGAGATTTGGATAGAAACTCTTTCATGCAGAAATCTACTCTCTTTGAGTATAAAACACTTCTATATAATCACATTACATAAGACTTTAAGATTCAGGAAAATTCATGAGTCACCTCATGTCAATTCAGGTAATAATCTGGTTAGTATTCATTTTAACCTGTCTACTAGGTAGCTGCTCCAGAATCTGCCTTCCTTCCAGTCTACTTTTTAAAATTGTGAGATATGTCATACAGTTAGAAGAGTGCGTGGACCATTCATAAATATTTTGAAGAATATTTATAAAGGATATACCCAGGTAGCCACCACCTAAGCCAAGAACAGAAGCATTGACAGCACCCTGAAGCCCACAGGTACTCACCCCATGCACAGCCCTCACTTACCTCCAGAGGTAACTGTCGTTATTCCACTATCTATGATCATTCTCGTTATGCTTTAAAACCCTATAGATGTATCTCTAAATAATACAGTTTAGTTTCACTAACTTTCAACTTCGAAAACTGAAATCATTGTGCATCTGATGCACAATGATTACCTCACTTACCTCCAGAGGTAACTGTCATTATTCCACTATCTATGATCATTCTCTTTATGCTTTAAAACCCTATAGATGTATCTCTAAATAATACAGTTTAGTTTCACTAACTTTCAACTTTGAAAACTGAAATCATTGTGCATATATTTTCTATAACTTTCTCCTTTTGTTCACTATTTTGTTCGTGAGAGTCATCCATATTATTCCATTGTAGGTAGCTATGGTTCATTCATTATCTTTGTTCCATACTATTGCATTATAGGAATACAGGAGGAAGGACTTCTCTGTTCTGGGTGGATAGATGTTTGGGGTTGCTCCTATGTGGAGGTCATTATGAGTGATCCTGCTATGAATATTTGTACCTATTTCTTGGTTTTCCTAACTATGAACTTGGAGTGGCTTTGCTGGAGTGTAGGGTCTGTACACTTTCATTTCTACTAGAAAAATAGCTGTTTTTCAAAGCAATTCTATCAATTTATATGCCTGGCAAAATTTCTGTTGTTCCATACACTTATCAATATTATATATTGTTAAACTTTGATTTTTACAAACCTGGTAGCTGAGCAGTATCCCATTGTTATTTCTAATTTGCATTTCCCTGACTATCAATAAAGTTGAATACATCTGATATGTTTGTTGATGATTCTAGGTGAAATTATATAAATATCTTTATAGATTTTTGGTAACATAGCTAGAGTGACCTCTAAAGTGTTATACCAAATTCTTTTATTACTTACATTCTATAGAAATTAATCACCTTTGACATTGGAAAGGTGAAAAAATGGTTTTTCTTTACTTTTATTTTAAATTCCTTTGGTTACTAGTATATTTGAATATTTAAATTAGAAATTTCCAAGACCTTTGACAGAAATACTTGTATTTTTTTGTTCTAGTGTAAATGATTTATTGGATAGTTTTCCAGATATCTCTTTTTTTAACCTAAAGTTTCACCAATATTAGTAAATAAGCCAGATACAGTATCACACACATGTAATTCTAGCAAGTCGAGAGGCTGAGATAGGAGGATCCCAAGTTCAAGGCCAGCCTCAGCAACTTAGCAAGACTCTGTTTCAAAATAAAAGACAAAAAAAAAAAAAAAAAAAAAAAAAAAA